>JAAGNO010011043.1:111754-140755 GCA_033439905.1 Ceryle rudis | reverse complement strand
TGGAGAGACACCTCGATGCTGTGGAGCGCTGCTCGGCAGTGGCCAAAACACCGGTGTGTTGTCAACGCCTTTCTAGGTACCGCTACACAGTGCAGCACTGTGAGGGCTGCTGTCAGGAGAATTAACTTCATCCAACCAGAACCAATACAACTCCTCATCAAGGTTCTTCTAACTTCAGCTGTGCCTAATAAAAACACTTGACAGAAATAGTGATAGAAATGACTCAATTTCTGAATTACAGTGAATTAAAGCTATCAACTCCTGATTCATAGCTAATTTATATTTTATATCAATTACTGGAAATTTATACACTTTTGGAATACGATTTTTTTTTTCCTCGCCTCTGAAATGTTACGGTTACAATCCAAAACATTTCAATAGAGGACAAAAAATATCTAGTTTACCTTCTTGTGATGGTTTGACTATTACATCATTTGCAGTTAAAAGTGTAACTAAGCAGACTTTTGGAATAATTTATGTCTGAGGGGTTTTTTTCAGCTTGCATTTTTTTAAAAATAAACATGATAATTTTTAATATATATATTAAATAATATAACTTTACCTGGTTCTATCAAGTACATATATAATGGAAATAAGCAAGAATAGTAATTTAAAATGTCATAGATCATTGTTTCAAAAGTTACATCCACACTATATCATTAAATACGAGACTACAACAAAGTAAAGCGTGTGGTTTATATATGCAGTTATTCAGAAAATTCAGCAACTAAAAGGGAAGTTGCCAGAGGGTGTAAACATCTTGGTATAGTAGGAGTATTGCTTTAATCTCATGGCAGCCAGAGACCAGAAGGTTGCACGCCACATTTATCAGCCCAGTGTCTGACTGGAACCGCAGCTGGGCAAAGGCTGTGCCCTCCGGTGATGGTATTAGATCTGGTCTATAAAGGAGCCATTTCCTCTAGGAAGATATTAAAAACTTTTGAACCGATTGAAAACAGACTTGTACACCTTGATTCCTAGGTCTGTAGAGCTGAGGTTTCTCTTAGCTCTATTTACTTTTTTAGCTGCAAACTAAAAATGACTGGTTAGTAAACATTAATAGAGCTAGTTAATAATAGTGCCATTTTATTTCTAGTAAGCTCTATGTAACACTCTTAAGATAACACCAAGTATGCCCATGGTGAGACATCTGTCAGGCATCTAATATTAGCCAGCTTCTTAAAAATGGGTGTTTAATTCATTTTATTCCATTTGAATACAAATAGATGCATAATAACTTGTGCTCCTTCCACATCTGCTACATTCTGTCCCTTGTTTGTTGTGCAAAAATTTCTCTTATGAGGTACTTGGAGCAGAATTTTTTGTTTTGTTGTTTAACCATACTCAATCCAGTCTTTGACTGTAAGAAAAAACTCCCTAAGCTACTGTAAAAAGGATCCAATGATATCCTATAAATCAAGAAGGCAATCTTACATGCCCGCATAAATCTTTACTATGTATATATTTCCTCAGCTGTGTCACTAAGACTTAGTTCCCTTTAGACCTGATCTAAAATGTGAAAAGGATGTAAGAAATACTTACTGGAATTCATACTGTGTTAGAAGAACAGCAAAGGTGAGAAATGCCTGCAGTTAAGAGTTTGTCTATAATTTACTTCATTATGTATTTAATGATAGTAGTGTTCAAAAGAAATGCTATCAAAGATATTCATTTCATATGCATGTAGAAGTGAATGAAGATGAGGTTCAGAAATATTATCACGGGAAAAGGCTTGGAATGAGCTAGGAAAAAAGTGAAAATCAGACTGAAAAATAATTTTCCAACCATTACTGACATGAATAAATTTGAAGACCTTTTTTCATTTAATATCAAACTGGATGACTTTGTTAAACTTGCAGTATTTTTAGATAGACACTTTTTAATAATGACATTAGAAGATGAACTAAAAGAACTGTAGCCCTTTTAATCCACTTAAAAGTTGATACCTTAGAAAGCTCTAAAGATATGTTTTAGGACTTCATAGCTTAATGAGGTTTAATTGAGATTATTTTTATTTTTGCATATTACAGGTATCTAAATCTAACCTGACTCGAACCATTTATGATTTCGCATGTTACTTTCTTAGCTGTTCCATACAAGTCTATTGGGTGTTTGATGGGAGGGTACAGATGCAGTTTTAGATATGATTAGATGACTTGTAAAATCTTATTCACTTCAGGGTGTCTGCCCAAGGGCTGAGCTTAAACTCATAGAAACTGTGTTGACTCTTTTCATCATCCTAAGCAGAAATTTATTAAGTCCTGAGATTATTATTAATTGTTAATCGATTTCAATTTTGCTTGATTAATTTCATTTTTCAGTAGGTGCTCTATTCTTCTCTTTCTTTTTCTTTGCAAATATCTTTTTAATTTGCAATCTTATCGACCGTGTTAAACTGTCTTCATAGTATAAGCAGTTAATACCTCGCAGTTTCCTCAATAAATCAATCAAACCATCTATCCCACTTACTTCATATTACGTAGTCATTTGCTTTAGTTTAAACAACTGATTTCATTAACTGGATTTGCAATCTTCCATTAACTGGAAGCCATTTGTTCACGTTCCCTAGTGCTGTGTTGCACAAAATGAAACCAATGCACAGGAAAGATAAACACGTCAAACTGCACAGTGCAGAGGAAGTAAGTGAGAATCTAAATATTTTAGAACTCCATAATGTGAGGAACTCTGAAACAGAGTTGTGCAATAGTCACTGTTTATTTCCTTTCATGACTGCTTAGTCCGGGACAGGTGTTAAGGGTCTGAGTGTAACCTGCAGTGTTGTGATTTCCAGAATTGTGAAGGTATCAAATTGTTGTGTCACGAACTGGTGTTTGCGGAGTCATGACTGCGAAATTTCTGAGCCACATCTTTGGATGTTGTCATGTGAGAGTGACTGAGAGAAATTTTTACCTACTTAAGTTTCTAAAAAAGAAAACAAGAGTCTGTGATGTTTTGTAAACCTTCAGTTTCTCAGCTACTGGTAGAGCAGCTGGTTCCAAACAGAGAAACCTTCTGACTGTGCCACTGTTAAAAGTGGTAGTTTTAGATCACATTAAACTCAAAACTCAAGTGAAAAATGAAAAATGCTGAGGAAAACCACCAATAATGGGAAATGCAGAAAGGCTCAAATCTTTCCTGTGATTTTGTGCCTTGTCTTTCTGTTCAGCCACTTTGTTGTCTCCTAAAGGCTGAGGCTCCATGGACATGCCTGGGCAGCATTTGATTTACCACACAGCTCGCACAGGATCCGGACGCAGTGGTCTTGTCATCACCTGTCTCTCGTGCCTTGTCTCCCAGACTTTAAAATTCCCTTTTTCTGATCTCAGTAGACAGAAGTTACACAGAATGTAAGCGGAGGTAACTGAGTGCTGATCCCCTTTTGTTTGACTGTACCTCAATTTGTTTCACTCAGTAGTGTCACGGTTACTGTCCCAGTAAGATTATGTTTTTATTCTGCTTTCAAGAGTATTCTCCAACTCCACTGCAGATAAATATAAAATAATTTGATAGCCAACCTAAAGTGAATGCTTCTACATGAGCATTATGTTTCTGTCCAATAAATCTTTACCCTACCATTGTTACAAATGACTGCAACATCATCAATGAAAGACCTTTTTTTTTTCAGTTTGTCTCTTTTATATCTGATTGCTTCACACAGCAAATAAGGAGAGGGAAATGTTTGAAGAGGAATGTGTTTGTAAAATCACAAAATTTGGCAGAAAGAGTCAAGGGCAGATGTAGTGTTTGAAACTACTTTTAATTCTCTTTTTAACTGACTAGATGTAAATGTGCGAATGTCTCATTAAAGAAAAGCACAGTAAGTCGTTAGCAAAAAAAGCAGCAGAATCCAGATTCACTCACTCCTCCTGTTGTTTATTATGTTCTTGTTTGTCTTTGTCTTTCTTGTCATGATGAGAACAGAAATGAACGGCCTAATTAAAGCTGAAACTGTGTGAAGTTTCCAAGAATACGTTTCCATACAATCTGTAATGTTGCTAGAATTCTCTTAGCTAATGTAATAATATTTACCTCAGATAAAGGCTTTCTTTGGTTTTTTTTTTTTAACAGGATCTTACTGTGACTAATATGTGTTACAGATTGTATGTAATACTGTACTTCCTAAACCTTTAAGGCCTCCACTGTGCCAGGAGCGCTTAGAAATTTCAGGTCATTTTTCAGTCTTGTGGCTTATGGGGAAGGGAAAGAGTCTAGTTTGGGCCAGTGAATGAAAACTTAGGTGTGTCTTCAATGATGCACATAAAAATTATTTTGAATCCCCAAAGATGGCAAACAACACCAAAAAAAAAAAAAATCTACTTTTTTAAGTAATGACTTGAGATAACTGGAAAAAGAGTCTATGCTTGGAAAATTTCCCCTTCTCAATGACAAGGCCAAATCTATCTAAATCCCTTCTGGCACAAAGCTATTGGAAATATCACTGTAACTTTTACAGAGATTGATAGGTAGACTTGGAAAAGGTACACTCTAAAAAGCATAGTGCGGAGGAGGGAAGCAAAGTGCGAAGAACCCACATTATAATGTAGCAAAATATACAATGAAAGTTAAAATATACAGTGAAAAAAATGAAAATATACAGTGTTCATGGGAACATTGTTTCTGAACTAATTTCTCAGTTTTGGCTTTATGAAAAACTGCAGAGACTTGTGCAAATTTGACTTTTCAGACATTTCTATAAAACATTCTGCTCTAATTTTTGTATTTCTTTTTTAGATGATACAGTAATTACGCGTTATTTCTGCCTAATGATGAAGGGTAGATTACATCAGTAATGAAATATTAGCCAAAGGGGACCAAACAGTTTTCTTGCAGATCACCTCATTAGCTTGTTTCCAGAATATGTTCACCAGAGTGAAATTGCAGCATGTGACTAGTTGTAGTGACAAACATCTGGTGCCTTAGCTCCAAAAAGGCTTTTGGGAGTGGGTAAAGACAAATACTTCTTATTTAATCAGGTTAAATGTAACCTGAGAGACATTTTTTGTCATCTGTGGTCTTGTCCTAATCTGCTGTTACTCCTTAAAAATTACTTATGGGGTTAAGTTTCTCTTTAAAGTTGCATGATCTTCCAGTAAATTAATGTTTTCCATTTGCTTTTCAATGATTACAAATGTGGTAGCTGCTGATCATCAAACAAAATCAACCAACCAGCCAAACTCATCTCTATTCCAAAAACAAACACCCTGGGGACTGAGTAGTCCTATTTTAAAAGGAAATATGGTACTTCCAGAGGATAACGTAGGTGAGGAAAACTTAGCTAAGTTTAAAAACCGTTCATAATTGATGATGTTAAAAAAGAGGCAAATAGATTGAATATGGGTTTTCTATGCGTCCAGGTAATCTGCTGTTTTCCAGTCCTGAACAAAAGGATGCATTCAACTACTTGAACGTGTTTCAAATAGCTCTCTACAGTGGCAACACAAGTTAATTGTGCCAACTGAACAGAATTGATGTGTTTTGCCAAAATAAAATAAATTTTCCTAATCCCTAAAGAACTTACATTTAATACCTGTGAGCTCTGGTGTCCTTGTTACCAGTGAAGCATTAGGACCGCATCAGATGTGTGCTCCTACATTTCATCAATTTTGTACATTGTCACAAAAGTTGTAGGTGGATATTCACCCCTTATGGAGAGCCTTTCAAAATCTAAAGTAATGTTATGGAAGCCAGGGCTATGCAAGAAAGCCCTAGGACTATTCATTATAGAAAGCAAAAAAGGGTATTTTTGTAAGAAAGGACTCGGGGAAAGAATCCTCTTTCTGGATCCTCTCCATTACTAATACCTGACTTGTCCTGGGGGCAGACAGAAGGTGTGTTGCTCTCTGACTCAAAGTCGAAAGGGTTTCTTTCCAAACTCAACTTTGTCATGGAGGAAGCAAGAGGTGGATGGTGGATTTGCCCATAAAAGCTTAAATGTGGTATTCCATTGATCTCATTTGTATTTAGAGCAATCTGTCCATAGGATAAGATCTCCCCGGTCACGATTCCCTGCTCCTCTGGACAGGAATCAGTTTCTCTGGTTTTGTTTTCAAGAAGGATTTCTCCTTATTGCTTTAGAGCATATCAAAACATCAATAGCAAATGTTTATCCTCATTTTTTTTCTGTATTGGGGATTAGCAGTCTCTTCCCGTATTTCTGTTTATCAGCAAATGTAAGGAAAATCGTGTATTTATTTTTTTTAAATGGGATTTTTTTTCCTGTTTATTTTCAGAATTACTTAAGGGAAAACCACGAAGTTAGATTGCTTTTTTAACATATGCTGCAGCATGAAAAGGAAGTTTGTACTTAGCCATTTTATGGTGTGTTAGTACGTGTGTTTGTAACCATACTCAGTGGATTTGCGTACAAAATGTTTATTTTTTATTGCATGATAAAATACTGATAACTTCACAAAATCTGAATAGATTTAAAGGTTATGAGAAGGTTCCTTTAAAGCCCCCAAATTGCCTCTGTGAGGTTGAAAATTCCTGGTACTTAATGTGAACATCTTTAGATCACTAGTAATGTTAGAGCTAAATGGACATTGCATTGCTTTTCATCTACTTTTTTATTTCAGAAAACATAGAAAGGAGCACTTAAATATTGGAACTGAAAAAAAAAAAATGTAGCATATGAACAGAATAAGTAAGTGCCAGTTCTTCTTAGAAACTTTTTTTCTTTTTCTGGAACTCTGTTAGATTTTTAAACCTGCCTTTTATTTCTTGCTTTGAGAACTAGTTCGCAGTAAGCGAAGTGGGATACACTTGGTTATATCCACTTGGCTTTTCTGAAATCTGCTCTAATTTTTAATGATATTTTCAATGCTTACTTGATTTTGATTATTGGAAACTGTCAATTTATGAGGATTAAAATACGTTCAATTTTACCAGCAACGCAGGCTGTGAAAAACTACTTGCAAATGTCATTTTGGGTTATGTTCCTTCAGAAGTCCTTTCTTTCTGATAAGTGCTATATCAGCTTCATATACAAGAAGAAAAGATTGCATCCAGTCGTCCGTTAAGTTAATTACCAATATCTGTTCCCAAGAGGAGAAGGATCTTCTGGGTTGTACCTTCATCTATTTTCTATTACAAAGAAATAAGTTTTTGATGCAAAAACTCAAGGTTAGAATAATGACTTTAGATATGGATCTCTAAATTGCTGATTACTTTTATCTAGGAAAATATATTTATTATTAAAAGTGTGTCAATATTATACTGCTTTTCAGTTTTCAGTTAGATTAAGTACAAGTGGTTGTTTGCAACACACTTTGTATTATGTGAAAGTCTAAAACTGAAAAGAGATTAAGTGTAGAGAAACTGCAAAGGTCTCTTTCAGGATTCTCTATATTAGTTTTCCGCTGGAGCATAGCAATGTGTTCCTAACTGAAGTGACACAGAACCTCTCCCCAAACCTGGTAAACCTTGCAAGAGTGCTGTGTATTAGAGTGTATTATAGCAAGAGGCATTTGTCTGGAATACTACCTGCAGAAAACTGGATGCTGGACAAATTTATATGTCCTGAAGCAGGATGGGGAACTTGCATATCCATTCTCAGTCCTGCCCAATCTTTCCCTGTTTTCCACCCCCTCCACAAAGCATGTGTTGCCAGATAGAGACACACCACACCTGCTGTACTCATGATGCCACCTGGAGCTTGCAATTTTTACTTATTATTTTTAGCTTGACATACCAGATTGTAACAAGCTACCTTTTTATAAATATATTTTGTCTGTTAGGGTATTAGGTAGAATGGTGTTACCATCTGCTTTTTGTCCAAGGTTTTGAAAACTCGAGTACAGTTTAAGACAGCAGCTGTATGGATCATTTAGCAGGACCTTGAAGTAGCTGTGACATAAAATGAACTTTTAGCATTTTAACCTAAGCTATCTTGGTTTGCTGAATTGGACCCCAGTCTTGTAAATACTTATCAGGCTGATCATTTATAATAGTTCACCGCTGTATGAAGGACTGCGTTCAGAGAGACATTTTCCTTCTCTTACATCATTCTTTCTTTACGCTTGTACAATATATATATCAGAAGAATGATTATTCTGTTTTTTACTTTTCCTCCTGTTGTAGAAGATACCTTACTCTCTTATAACTCTTTTCAACCATAGATTTCAATATAATCACAAACCATCATTTTCTTCATTACTAGGTTAGGTCACTGAAGCCGAGTAGGTTAACTTGACAAAATAATAAACCAAATTACTACCAGAACTGACAGGCAGTGGGAGTTCCGTGAGCTGGCACCTGCCAGTCACAGCTGTCATCTTCTTATTGCACAGAATCAGGAGATGGAGAGTTTAGAAATACAGAGAAGAGCTGGATGATTATCTGAATGCTTGAATTTCAGAGTTTCATTTGCTACTTTGCTTAATCTTACTTCATCTTAAATGGTTCACCAAAACCTCAGGTTGTGATTGTGTAAGGATATTTAAGGACATTTGAAAAGTCATGGCAGTCAGGTGAAGTCCCCACTGACTGGAAAAAGGGGACCATTACATTCATTTTGTAGGATGGTGGAAAGGAAGACCCTGGTAACTACCAGCCTGCCAGCCTCACTTCTCTTCCTGGAAGATCATGGAGCAGATCCTCCTGGAAGCTGTGCTAAGGCACATGGAGGACAGGGAGGTGTTTGGAGACAGCCAGCAAGGCTTCACCGACTGCCAGTCTTGCCTGAAGAACCCAGTGGCCTTCTATGATGGAGTGACTACATCAGTAGACATGAGCTATAGCTGTTGTCTATCCAGACTTCTGTAAGGCCTTTGACACAGTCCTCCAAAACATCCTTCTTTCTAAATCGGAGAGATACAGATTTGATAGATGGACTGTTCCATGGATGAATACCCCCACTTTCCCATCCTGAGGTGTTTAGGATCATGAATTCTGAGTTGGACACTGCAGACAATGCAGTTTACAAAATGTGGAGTTAGGTTTGAATCCCATTTCCTTGCAACAGGTACATCATGACTGGTTTTGTAGAAAGGAAGAAGCAAAATGATTGGCGCGAACCCTTGAGTTTGGAATATGACTTCACTTGTTCTTTTCCCTCTGGTTAATCCAATTGTAAAGTTAGTTTTTCTGTAACTATTCAGGAGTGACATCTTTTAAGTGTAAGACGGCTGTGTCCATTGACTTGGCACTTTTACTTCATGAGTTTTATTGGGAGATGAAAGAAAAATTATTTTTAGTGGTTGTAACCAAGCTCCAGTGGAGAATTCATAAGTGAGCTGAATCTTAGTGTTTCTCTCAGCTTTGAATATCTTTTCGTTTGTCCAGTTGCCCATACCAAATATGACAATTGTTACCTTTAGAGTAGTTGAAAAACTGAAGAAATTATCTTGAAAAGGCGTCTAAAATGCTCTGAAGAGTTAAACATGAGGTTTTCAAAAGTGGTTTCAGTTGACTTCAGTGGGAAGTTTAGACACTTAACTAAGAAGACTTATTTAATACTGCTTGAGTTTTTAGATAGTTCAGCGTTAATAAAATTACTGTCTTTGTTTTGCAAATTAATAAGCCAGATCTTAGAGGTTTTAAAGTTAAAATATTAAGAAGACTGAAATGTTTTTTAATGTCTTAAACGTCCCTAAAATTAGGAGCTCTGAGTATTCCAAAATCAGTGAGATGCTTATTGTGAAAGTTTGTGCTGACTGAGCTTTTCAGTATCTTGTAGCTAATTAACAGCATAGCCTTGCCTTGAACTCAGTCCTATCCTTTTTCAGAGACCTGCATTTCCAGTGCTGTTTGCAGATGCAATTAACTAGTTGCAATGTAACATTTTTGAAAGCAGGTTCTTCCCTCTCTCGATTAGAACTTTCAAGTCCTCAGTTTGAATTGATGCTCACTCAGACCTGCTCTCAGCAGTGACTGCTGCTTCCTCTCCATCACACCATACTTCCCAAGCCAAGACTTTTCCTGCCCTACATTTGCCTCTTTTAGCTTGGTTGGTTGGTTGTTTTTTGGGTTTTGTATTCAAGAGACTGGAAGTGGCTGGTTAGAAGGCCCAGGAGATAAATTTTGAAGCCAGGGAGTTGTTAAGCTGAAGCGCTGTGCTCTGTAAGGGCACAAAACAGCTCTGCAACTCAGAACCAGCTCACTCTGTTTCTCTGTTGTGAATAATTCATAATTCCATCAAGAAAGTTGCTCCCACTCAGCTCATACTGAGTGGCAATACTGTATTACCTACAATTGGAGAGATGTCTAAGGAACACAGAAATGTAGGAGAAACATTTTTTCTTCTCTCCAGGTACAGTCAGCAGCCTGTAGCCCTAGGGAATATTTGATCTGATGCAGCACCACAAAGCTTGTATTTGACTGGAGTGCAGCCTGTACCTCACAGTGCTGGATGTATTGCAGTGTACTTCAGATGTGATGTCTTTGAGAATAAGTCTTGCTATTACTAACTTAGGAGATCCAAGAGAAGGAAGCTCTTTATTTCAAAGAAAGCGTGTCTATAAATAAACGGTAGTGTTAACAGCTACTATGAGTTATAGGTATTGCCAATGTCGTTGTTATCGAGTTATTTATATAACGTTTGAGTCTAGTTTGGGATATGCTGGTGTTAACCACCCATCAAGAAATATTCCATCAGGGAGAGACTTCACCAAAAATGATTAGACAATAATCATCACAAGGCACACAGGAATCCTGTCATTTGTTTAGTCCAAGCGGGGGATTGTGCTTCAACTCTCTCCTGGCCACTCAGGTTATTTTGTTCTGGACCCCGGGTGGGAAAGAAGAGGGATTAGAAGGCAGTATCAATATTCACTCCACATGTGGGGTTAAAAATGGCTCAGAAGCAAAGGCATAGATGCTTGAAAGTGCTTCAAGTTTCATACTGTTCACTAATGTAAAAAAAAAAACATCAAGAAAATAAAAAATGGAGATAAAGTAATTTGTTTTCAAAGTTAAGGTAGCAGATTTGGGAAGACCACTTGTATTTGGGGCATATGTGCTGAACTAAATGTGATTATAATAGGAGGGTAACAAAGAAAACTACTTAAATCAAATATCAAGAAGTCTAAAAAGACTTGATTTTCGGCTCATTAAAATTCAATTAGAACACATCAGCAGAAAAAATTCAACTTGAGATCCTTGAGAAGTTGAAGTTATCCTTGAGATTCTGTGACATACAGCTACCGTTCTTCATTAGTCAGCTGATGGATTAATTAATCAGGGCAACCCAACTGGATATTGTAACATTTTCAAACAGAACAAAAAAAAAATCCAATGTAAGTATCAGTAAAATTTTGAGTATTAAGGCTGAAGGAGAGTGGTATTACCTTGCTAGGCAACAATTAACAGAGGTTTCATTGTTATCCCACTTCCACAAGATTCGCACCAGTGCAGAAGTAGTGATTTAAGGGCTAATAGTTTTCCCAGTCTGCAGACAATATTGCACTTACAGAGAATTTATCAAGCACCTTAGTACCTTATGAATGCATAGAATCTTATTATTATATTTAGACATTATTCTGTTTTCATTTTCTGTGCATAGTAAAATATTACAATATTTGTAGCCACATACCAAATGCCTGTTTTTACAGTTAGATGCTGTTCAGGCAGAAGCCTGAATCAAGCGTCATAGTTTGACTCTGCCTGTATTTTCCACTACAGTCTTTCAATATGTAGCGCATCTTTCAGAACTGTTACAGTAAGTCATCATCATTAATGGTCCTGAACCATTCTGCGTAGGCAGCTGCTTGGCTGAATGGATCAGCCTTCTCATGGTATTTATTATGTGCATTAAATCTCATTGACTAACACTACTTTCATCTTATACTTAACACTACTTACATCTTATATAAGATGATCTACCATTTTCTTAATGGGAGATCCTTGTGTGCCTGTGAGACAACCCACCTCTTTGCTTTTTCACATGATCTAGAGCTGTCAGTTGTCCTCCACCTTAGATTCCTCTAAAAACATGTATTGGGAGACTCAGTCCGCTAAAAGAACACAAGCAATGGCAGTCTGATGTTTTACCCTTCACCGCATAACTCATTGTATTAAGCTGGGAGAGGTTTGTAGAGAACAGTCATTCAGAGATTAGTTTAGTTGTGTACACCTAGTGAGCACAGGTTGATCACACGAATGTCTATGTTAATTTGAGATTATCCTTTTGTAAGCACATATAAATACACTGCCTTCAAGAAGAAGTTATGATAATGTGAATTGCAGTTTAGTGTTCGGAATGAAAATGTTCAAGGTATTACAGTGACACCAAACCAAAAGTTAAATGAATATAAGTCCTTTTGAAATTTGGCAAAAATAGCAACAGCAGGAGAGTATTACAATTAGTAAGATATATAATGGAAAAAAAAAATCCAATCAGATTGTGTCACACTTCAATCACCCCTTCTCTCTCCCACCTTCCCATTTCTAAATTTTGAACCTTAACAAGTCTTTGGTTTTAAATCAGGAACTGACAAACCCAGTGAGGATGATCTTTCTTGTAATTGTTCATGGGGAGAAAAACGTTTGCCTGCAATCATTCAGGGCCTGGCAAAGAGTGAGGAGCAATGCTCAGTTAGTGCAGCTGTAGTCAGTGGCACCTGCTGGTATTAGCAGAAATAGATTTTGACCAGTAGAGTAAAAATGTTTGATATTGATGCTGATGCTTTTAGAGCAAGGCTACAGTGATTGAGAAAGACACAGCAAAAAGAACACACTGCCAGAGGTGATCAATAACATTTTCCTACTTAAATTTTCTCTTAACCTGTTAACAGCAGTCTCAGTACAGACTGACTACTGAGGTTGCTCGCAGCAAGTTTTTTGAGTGAAGACTTAAGCACTGTATGCTTTAAAGTTTGTTGGCCTACACATGACGTGCAGATTGGCCTTTCTGTGATGCAGATGAGAAGCATCTTGTCTTTGATCTGCTTATGTGCGTCTGTATCTTTATAGCCTTCCCCACCATTTCGGCTAGCGAACGATACAGTTCAGAGGGAGTGTCCTTGGTATCTTCACTTTCATGGACTCCATCCTACTTTCTTCACAATTACTGGTGTAGATTAAAAGGTATTTGAAGGAGCAGGAGTTCAGCTTCTCAGCTTTCCAGTCTTTGGGAGTCCAGCTTTTATCCTCTAGGACATAATTATTCATCAATCCTTCAGCAGAAAGACTAAAAAATTAATTTAGATGTGTTCTCCTTTACATAACAAAAGCAAAGTTGCGGGCCTTTTGTTACTTCACTGTTTGATCCCAGGGAAAAGTATGATTCAAACATTTTTGGCTTATTACAGTTATGATAATAGCATAGTCTGTTTCTTAGAAAAAAAAAAAGGGGGGGGGGGGTTTAAGCCAAATATGTATCTGCTAGCAGTGTAATCACAGGAATAATGCACTGCTGCTAATATTATCCTCATTCTAACAAGCTTTGCTTAATTCAAACTACTTTGCTTTAGAAAAAGGTTTTCCTTTGATGTATTCACATTGACTTGCCATTAAATGCTAATTTTTCTAGTGAAATTCACATTTTTATGTAGCTTTTAGGGGATATAATGAAAAAGAGGTAAACTATCCTTTCCAACTAAGCAGAAATTGGAAAAAAAAAAAATAAAGGGAATTTCTGTGTTTCAGCAGATTACATTCTATCTGAGCTTCGATAGTTCCCGATTCCTCCAAAATCATAGAAGACTGGATAGTTTCTCACACTCATGGCTGTGTAAATGTTCATGTCCTTCAATTGTATACTCACAGCCAACTCTACTATTCCTGTATCAAACACTTTGGGAAGTGAGGGAGAAAAGAGAGAACACCCACAAATTAATAGAAAAGAAATTAAAAGAAGCAAATATTTTAGAGTGTTCATCCTGATACAGGATATGTGTTTCTAAAAGGATAATTCAGGGAGGAGAGGAATGAGATCGCTAGGGCTCTACTGGTAGGTGCTCCAGTGCTCACAGTTATCCTGTTCATCATAATCCCTCAAAGGAAGTTTGCCCTCGTAACAACTATTGGCTCATGTATTATTCTGTGTAATATAAAGAGGGTTCATCTCTCCTCTGCATTCGAACTCAGCAGGCAGTCTCTCTGTTCCAAAGTGTCTGGCTTACTCTGAGCCTGTTTACAGTGCATCTGACATCTTGAACTGCAGAATGTGACAAGCTGACAGTACCTCTGATTATAAAATCAGCTCATCGGCTGGTATTAGGAAAGAACAAGATGATGTATGAAATAGGTTTTAAAAGATCATACTGTACTCTAAAATATGCACATTTCAAACATTTTAAGAAGAAAGGTTATATACAGTATGTGGCTTTAGTTTATTTTGTGTTTTCATCTGGTTTGAAGACTGTACATATTATTATTTGTTCTTATAATATACAGTAGGCACTGAGACATGTAAATCCTTTTCCATTGCCATGACTTAGCATTTATAAGGATAAAAACCAAAACCACTGCTCAAAAAGTTAATGCAATGCCCCATTTTCCAAAGTTCACCATCTGCAATTAGGACTGAGAGCTCAGCTTTCCATCAAAGTGCCTAAGTAGTGGCTAAACTACTAGTAGTGGCATTCTCTCTAGTGCCAGACAGTACCTCTCATTACACCATTTGCCAAATTGTCAAGAGTTCAATATATGCTGACCAAAATATTGTGAAAATCTGGAAAAAATAAACAGTCGAATTAAATTGCTAATGCACTGATTATGGACATTGTGAAAATCGTTTTCTTTCGCCAGCCTCAATAGGTGTAAAACATAAAATGAAAATTGGTATTCAAACAGGGCAGTGTGTTTTCAATCAAAGAAAGAAATGTAAATATTTTTGTAATATAGTTTACATTCATTTGTCATATAGGCTGGGTTAAGAAATGTCATGATATATCCAGTCTCTATGTATTTTTTTTTCATAGGACCTCAGAGATGTTGAGAATTATCTCAAGTCTTTTTCACCTTACATCCAGCAAATGCCTGTTGTAAATGTTTGATATGATAGTACATAATGCTACCACAATAAAAATGGTCAAGTGCCATTATTAAGGATCTGGCTAAAATCTGTAGTACAGGGAAAATTCAATCTAGACGGACCAGCGTGAAATATTTCAAGGCAATACTGTAACTGTAACTCACTACAATTTACTTTTGTGTTGTGCTGCCCTTCATAAGCAGCTGACTCTAAACACAATATGGTGGGTACTACTTACAGACCAGCAACTGTATTTTGCATGCAGTTGTGATCGCTGAGTTACAGCCTTGGATATATAACAAACAGTGAAGCCAGTGTATTTTGGACAAAGAACTATCTGGATCATCAGCAGTGCCCTGCTCAAACAAAAACAACACAACTTTAATTAGAAAATTTTCTGTGATCAGGTCGTGCCATTGGTGGCATTGGTTATTGGGTTCTAGTTCATATGACAAAGGATAAATGTCTTTGTTTCCAAATCATACCAGATTCTACCTAATGTTTCTCAGCCAGGAGGGGTAAATTGACAGTCAGCTTTGACTGGATACTGTTAAGGCTATTTTCCTCACCTGCTAAACTTAAAAAACAAGTACTTTTCTCCCCCAGTTCTGTTCACATCTTAAAAAAAAAATAAATCCACAAAGTATCAGTTGCGATAATTCTTCAAGCACCTTTGCATCTCATCTCAGCATTTTTCCTTGGAGACTTATACACTTATGATAGTGGCTGAAATCCTTATTCACTAAGGTTATTTCCAGTCCTCTTGACAAAGGTGCTGTGACCCGCTGCTTCCTATTCCTCTCCTGTTAGTCAGTGTTTCTGTTTACTTCAACAGTACGAAACGTAATGAAGTCCTAGGCTGTGACTAAGACTGGAATGTTCAATTGCAACATTCTAATGATTGTGAAACCAGAACTGATAGTTTCTGAAAATAGGTATTTTAAATGAAACACAGAGATGCCTGTTAGAACATCTGCATGACACATCTGTATGCTAGTTGTAGTATTTAACTCTCTGTACAGCAGGGGGCAAAGTGACTCAAAAGAATGAAGGAGCTAATCAAAGATGTAGGTTTTGGCCATGAAAAGTAAGTTTCCTATAATGATATATTGTTGTTAATTAATAAACTGTCATGAACAGTTGATTCAGTGTAAAACCTGAGCCTAGAGGGCAGTCCTGAAAATAAAAAAAGATTACTTCTTTTGGGCTCTCTGTGGCTACAGAGAATACAGTATGTCCTAAAAGAATACCTTTGTAATTTGAAGTTATGATCAAGGCTAATTAATAGAAAAGACCAGACTCTTTCAGTTGGTAGGGGCCTACAGTGATCATCTAGTCCAACAGCCAGTATAAGGCCGGCCAAATTAAGCTGCATTATTAAGAGCATTGTCCAAACACCTTCTAAACAGTGACTGCCTTGAGGCATTGACCACCTCTCTAGGAAGCCTGTTCCAGTGTTTAACCACCCTCTTGGTAAATAAATACTTCCTAATTCTTTCCTAAAACCAGGGATTACGAACATTCTAATATCCTCTTGCCACTTTCAATTTAAATGCATGCTCTGAGCTGCCATTCTTGTTTTGCAGCATAAGCAATTAAAAAGGAAAGGTTTTATTTAGCATCAACGTGAGGCTCAGTTTTTGAAGAATTTTCCAAAATTCTTTCTCTGTTGCATGTTTTAGGGGACTACAGCTATTTATGCAATCTGAGTGTTAGACCACTTGGTTCACTACGTTTTCATTTAGTACGTGTAATAAACCTAACTGGAGTTGGCTTTTACTTAACACACCAAATACCAAGTGTTTTGGGAAAGTGTTCCTCAAAATCCACTTACCAGGATCTAGTCCAACAGTATCAATTACTGTAGAAATGAATAAAACTCAAGGATTTAGGTGTTCCTATAGGTAGAGGGCTTAGAAGACCTGACTGGTCATTTAACTTTCCTGTTCAGACTGATCTTTAATTTAGAATATCTGATTTTTTTACTTTTTTTTTCTTCCATCTCAGCACTTGAGTTAACATTATTGCGGGTTTTTTTCCATAAAAAAAATTATTCATCTCTGTGCTGGTATACACACCCTTTCCTTATAACCCTGGCCAGATCTGTGAGCTGAAAAAATCAGAATTAAGTGAATAAACATTTCATATTAGCACTTCACTCACATAAAACTGAGTTTGCAAAAAGATCTTGGGAAGAAAAAATTAATTGAAGACATCATAGTGGTTGTGATTAAAGTGAACATTCTTAGAGCTTTATAGTCACCAAATCTCACATATGGAAATTACAGTTGGTCTTAATCTGCTTTCAGAAGACTGGTGGAAATATTAAAAAGTAATGAACTAACAAGATTGTTTGTTAATGCCACATAAAAGTGCTAATTATACTTCATTTCCTGCCTACAGCTAAACCCAAGAGACATTGCCTAAGAAATTGTTAAATAAGTTGCTTCACTTGAAGTGTGAATAGATCTTCAGTGCCTGATGGATTTACATTTAAGGAGTTGTGTGCCACATAATGCCTTGAAAAGTGGGGCAAACAAAGGACTACTATGAAGAAACTTGTTTAGTTCACAGGAGGTGTATTACTAACATATCTGTGATTCCTACTACCTCATGAAGAGGAAAGGGCTTCATTCTTAATTGCACTTTCCCTGCAATTTCAGTACGTAGCATAGTATGATACTGCAATTATGTGTTGTTATACTAGGGCTTTAATTTTTTTAACACCATAATGATGGTATTTTTTTCCTCCAGAAAGTATACTCGAAATATATCCCCCTTATGTCACAGTGGCTGTGAATATTTCTGAAGTGTTTTACTTTACATCTCTACTGACATCTGTCTCTTGTGTCTTACGGACAGGTGCAACATGAAAGAGTCTGCAGAAATGCCATGATGATAATTGAAGTTTGGGAGGGAAATTAATTCACATTTTTTTCTACTATAACTCTACCCTCTCTCTCTCTCCTGTCCGTGATAAAACACGGAATTTAAAAAAGCTGTTGCACTTGATCCTTATTCTGATCGTATATACTGAATGCAAGCAGTTCATACCTGAATGCTAATTGTTATACCTTACACCTATAATAATTCAGAAGCACGTTAATGTTATCCGCAGAGGTTTTTTTCTGATACAACTAAATGATTGTTATGGTGAGGAGGAAATCGTTGGGGCCTATAGGAAAGAATGGAAGGGCTCTTTATCAGGGAGTGTAGTGATACGATGAGAGGTAACGGTTTTGAATTGATGTAGGGTAGATTTAGATTAGAGAACAGGAAGAAATTCTTTAATGTGAGGGTGGTGAGCCACTGGAGCAGGTTGCCCAGAGAAGTTGTGGATGCCACCTGCCTGGAAGTGTTCAAGGCCAGGCTGGATGCGGCTTTGAGCGACCTGGTCTGGTGGGAGGTGTCCCTGCCCATGGCAGAAGGGTTGAAATGAGATGATCTTTAAGGTCCTTTCCAACCCAAACCATTCTATGATTCTTTGAAATCTGAATAAAATTTACTGTTTGAGATATCACAGAATGGCTTATCTGCTATGGGATTTTTTTAAAATATCTTCTTGACCAACCACAGGAGGCAGACCTCAATAAGAACTGAGGAGAGAAAGTAATAGAAAATACAGGAGTGTACGTAAATATTTGAGAGTCTGGACACATGCCTTTCTGATTCTGACTTTCCAAATTAAAGAAGCTCCAGGAAAACTTCATCACACATCTCACCCACACCTTTCTGAAGTGTGGGTTGTTTTCTGGGGAGTGGAAATGTCCTTATGGAGCCTGGATTTCATGGAAGACCTGGAGAGTAAAGACACTTGAAACTTCTCCTAATTCAAACTTTGTGGGTGGGCAGGAAGAGTGTAGTATCTCTAGACAGATGCGTTCTTACAATTTATTGTTTTCAGGTTGAATATTGTGTTAGTTTCCCAGGTAGACTTTGTTTTAAATGGCTTTATTTTGAACTTATTACTGAGGTATTTAGGACTTATTTGTAGTGAGCTGGATTGGAGTGTGGAAAATTCTGCATGACTTCTTGGGCCAGTACTCGTTGAGGACTCCCTCTGAGGGGCACCAGCTGTGTCAGCACAGTGCCGGGTGCAGAAAGGCAACTGGGAAGGGACACCAACCAGTGTCTTGAGGTACACAGAAAATTCTTTTTCATCTGACAAAGCCAAATGCAGCGCAAGCGTAATGAGGACAGCTCCGGTGAAATAAAATACTAGTGCCATTATGAAGCTAACAGAAGACAGGTGTTTAATGCATTACATGGAAATCTTTTCACTTATTAATAAAGAAAACAAATTTAGTACAGAAACCTTTGCAAACACAAGATGAGTTTGCGTTGAGATTGTAGAGACAGCAATACACGGTGTATGCACTCATGCAAGTAATAAAAAAGGAAGGAACGAAACTAGTACCAGGAAAGTATTTTTATCCTGTAATTTGTGTAAATATATCATGTTCTATTGGTGATCTTTAAAGAATAACTACTACATAAATATATTTGGCTTTAAAAAATAATTTATGCCTAGAGTTAGCCACGATACTACACAAGTGACCTATTACTGGTAGAGGTTTCTGTTTTAAGGAATAATCAACACTCAGGCTGTGACATTATGCATTGTCTTCAGCACATTTATAATGGTATGAGTTCCTGATTAGCTATTGAGTGACTATAAGAACTCAAAATATATGGCCTTTTTTACATAGGGGAGGCAATAATGCCTACTATGGGAAGAGCAATAAAACACATTTATTGGCTGCTCAATGAACACTGCATTGCATAAAAACAGGTATATCCCTCCTAGCTTCACCTCTGCAAATTGCTAAACTACACAATGGCTGAGAATGTGAAAAAGGGAAGCAATAAGCTCCCAGGTAACCAAAAGGAAAAAAGAGCGCATAGTTCTTTTCTTCTCAAGCCGTCAATATCTGTTACGGCAAAGTGTTTGAAGCAGAAAGAAAATCCTGCATGGGCCTATTGCTCTACAAAGCTAATTTCAGTGATAATGTCCCATGCTTCTTTTTATTTATCTATGGATACGTAGTAAAACCCAATTTTAATGGGAATCAGGTAAAGAAATTCTGAGTTTACAGAATTCGTTTACCTCATTTGCTTATTTATAGTTTCCATTTAGAATGCTTTATTGTGCTGAGAAATATAGCAGTTCTGGGAGATGTAGTATAACCAAATTTATATAAAATTCTTATTAGTTTAGGGAATTACAGAGCTGTAGAATCTTCTATATGCTACAGTCAATAGCACAATAGTATATAGAGTGATATATTTTAAGTTAAGGATATGGCTTTATTGCCATTTTGGCATTTGTTTAACTTTTAAAGAAATTTAAAATAATTCTGCTTTTAAATTGTGACTCCAGTAGTAAAATGGAATGGTGATACAAATGCATTTCTTAATTCTCCTCTACACTCCATATTTTTTTCATTTGCTATTAGCATCGTTATCTTTGTTACAATAGGAATGTCTTTATCTTGTACTCAAGATTCTAGTCATCTTGTGCAGTAAACACTGTCTAAAAAATCATTTGAGAATACTTGCTGATCGTGAAACAATTGTGTATAAGCCACTTCAGCTTTCTTCCTTGAAATATTCTGTATTGTGAAGTGAAATACAAGTATGTTATCCGGTATATTTTTCTTAAGGTGTCTTACAAGCAGCGCTTCTCACTGGCACTTCCAATATTATTATTGCATGACAATGCAGTGGTTGCAGTGTTTCCTCAAACTGTACCTATAACCTGGACATAAATTGATAGATATGGTATGTGACGAATGGACTATATAATGAGCTCATTCACCTTTGACATTTTCTACAGACCAAAGGCTTTCAATCTCAAACGTGATTGTAAGTAGTTTATTTACGTTAGTTGTATTCCAGTGACAATCTTTGCCAGAAGACTGAGATATAACTTTTATACGAAGCATAGTTTGGAAAGGATTATAAACTTTGAATAGATTTATAAATCTAGATTTTAACCTTTTCAATATTCTGCTTTTTGGTTGGTTGCCTGATCTACCTCTTCTTCCCAGGTTACTGATGCTGTTAATAGGAGAGGATAAGAATGGCTAATGAATCAAACTATGGGACACTGAAAAGGTCAAACTAGTACACTTTACTATTCTCTTCCACAGAATATATGAGGCATTAAAATTCTGATGCTGCAGCCTTGTGACAAAGAATATAATGAGAACTATAAATAATAAACAGCACAACACGAATCTCTTCTTGTGATGACGATTGTAACAACCATAAGAGGGAGAAAATCCTTAACCCATTCTCACTGTATGAATAAGATCGCCTTCGATCTGTGTGTTGTAAGCACCTGTAGTTATGAGAAGTATGAGAAAAGGGATTTTAAAGTATAATTGAATCCAGCAAGGAAGATGGAGAGTCAAACAAATGGGGTAGCTTTTGTAGACAGTTTCTTCTAATAATAATACCTGGCTTTGGGAGTGCTGGGTGGGCAGCAGAAATTGAGAACTTGCCTGAAAAGCAGCTGACTATTTAGCCTATAATCATTATCCATGGCCTCTCAACTGAAAAGACTTCAAAGATTATTCCTGGGTTGTGGAACTATTTTGAGGCTTCTGTTAAAATTCCAGCTGGGAAAGTGCATATTTACTCTTTCTTAATAATAGTAAACCAGTTAAAAATTGACGTTATTGTCAAAAAATTACATTTTTCTTTCAATGACCTTTATGTAGAACAGAGAACAGGCCATTTATTTTTTTTCTGGTTTACTTTGCATATAATGCAGGTTTCAAAATGCTTTAAAAAAACCTGTAAACTCAAATATTGCACTTCCTATAAGATGAAGTCTTAAAACTGAAATATCTGCTAACAGATGTGGCTTAATGCTTTAAGTATGCTTTGGGACAGTGCACATGCCTCAATGTCTAAGTGTTGCTAAGTAACTATGAGATTGGAAAGACTGGAATTTTCTAATCATCAAATAATAAATGCTTTAGAAAATTTAAGATGTCCATGTTAGAGGTGCATTGGAATGGTGATTGGGTAAAAGACTGCTGTCAATCAGCACCTATCGTGTGTTCACAGGAATCCCTTCTGTAATTAGGCCAGGAAGGTCAAAGAAGAAAAAGATTGAACGCTTTTACACTGAGCTGACGGAGTCAAGGGTAAGAAGTTTCTAGTTAAATCAATAGCAACTGCTTCTAGCAGTGAAATAGCTCCAGGCATTCCTTTAAATTGCTAATTGTATTGCTCCTTTCTTCTCTTACTATGATGTGTGTGGTTTATTTGGAACTGGAAGAAAACTGACTGATGAGAGGTAGCACATAAAGATGTAGGGAGAACGTTTTATACATAATGAACTATATTTGGCATAACCTATGTGTAAGGTAGATGTAAAAGATCGTGGGGAGGGTGATCTTATATGTACTTAGCAAGTGAAAAACTTTAGAAAGGAAGGGAAAAGTGATCTGCAGGAGACCACCAAGCGGTAGGGTTGGAGTGAATTTCTGCTACATCATTAAGAGTGTTGGGGCCCGCAGAAAGATGCATTTGGTTTTCAACCATTTAAGCACATGGGACCTTTTCTAGTATCTTAAATTGCTACAGGTCGTGATGCAAAATAGAGCATTGCCAGTGTGACTAGTATGAAATGCCTGGATAGAATTTCAGTTCCGAAAAAGGCAAACAGAACTGTATTAAAATGAAAATTATTTAAAGAAGAAATAATGACTGAGATTCATTGTTCACTGCATTAAGTATAAAGTAGTCTTGCCAAGACATGTTTTTCCTTCTAAAGACTTCTGACCACATTTCTGATGCTTAATACTATCAAACCTCAGCAACTAAATAGCTTTTTTCTTTTTAAGCCTCAAGCCCTCTGTAAGTGGCTGCTGTCGTTTTCCTTGTCAGAAAGCTTAAGAAAATAGTAAAACATATCACCCAGACATAAGAACTCTCTTATTTCCTTCCACGGAGTGACTGCAATACACAGCAACACATGTAATATCCTACCACACGGACACGAGGCTGGAAGGATTTGCATCTTTCTTTTCTGTAGCGTAGCACTCACCTTTTTGTGTCTGCAAACTGTAATCAGCATTTCACCTTTTGAGAACTGGCTTAGATTTAGAATTCAACAGAAGAAAACAACTGCAAATGTTGAGATGCTTAGTTAAATTAATCAGGAACCATGGTGGCAGTTTCCTTTTCCTTTACAGAATGTTTGTTTGATTGACTAAGTGCTTTTAATGCATAAAAAAAATATTACTGAAATTCTTTACTTACTAGTCAAAAACACAGCTTGCAAGGTGAAGTGTAATATGCTGCCTATAATTCAAGAGGCAAGAAAATATGCAAGATTAAAATGAGAGAATTGCACCCACAAGAAGCAGTCCTAATTCCTCATTAAATTACAGTGTTGTTTTTTTGCTGTCACTTGTGTTTAGTAAAACTGCCTTTTAATCGTTACTGACAAAAAGTCTGTTTCCTTATTTCTGAAGGCCTACAGGACGTGTCATGCTGCCCCTCAGTGTGCATTTCTCTTGTCTTTTGTTATCAAATTGATTTCTTTATATTGTTTTGAAGAAAATGGAGGTCCAATGTCAGCTGAAGGCAGCTGTTTTGCCTTGAAATTGTTTGCTATTATATGGAAATAGGTTGTTGTTATTTTTGTGCATTTTACTTATTTATGCAAAGAAACAAAGCACTCGGTACAAACCAGCATGTAAAATTTAAACTGCTGTGAAAGAGATGTAAACTGGAAGACAAAGTAGTTTATAGATGATTTACTCGAGTGGTCCAAATTTTGAAATAGTGTTTGAAGATGCTAAATATGCACATGCAAAACCCAGCATTTGCATCAGCATTTAGAAATTGATTAATTACATTCCTGACTGCCAACTGAAAAGCATGAAAGCCCTCCCTTAACTGCAGAAGATTTTCTATGTGTAGCTGGAATTAAAGGTTGCAGATACTTGCAATTTGCAAATTGCCACGTCTGTTTGAAATAGGGAGACCATTGCCTTCTTGTATTAGCAGCACTGTGTAAATTCATATTAATGAGTTTAAAATGTAGTGACAGACTTAATTGTTTTTCACCTTGCTACAGTCAGCTCCAGCCCATTTTTTAAGTGTTTTCCAAGTTGGAGGGATTGAGATTCACCAGATCTTATTTAAGGAAATTAGATCAGAACGAGTGCCTAGACTCGGACTGCAAGGCCTTTTGTGAGGGAAATTGTGTTCTTCTGAAGGAACCATAAAATTCCTGTATATTTCAGAAACACCCCTATCCAGTCAATGCTCTGCACTTTAGCACATTATTCAAAGTTAGTAAATAAATTACAATGTAATAGAAACATAAATATGATTTTGTTCTTAATGTTGAAACCAATTAAAACAAATGAAGTGTAAGATGGATTGCAATGAGCAGGAAACCATGCCGTAGTAACCAAATCAGCAAAGAGTCTGCTTTCTGCACTCTGGAGAGGGGATTGCTGTTCCACTGAAAATACGGGCAAAGTGTCAAGAGCAGGCTCAAACGTGACAGTCTGCATCCCTTGGAAACAGGAAAGTTCAGAAGCGCCTGTTCAAAATCAACCAGTTGCTCGGTGAAATAGATCTCAGGGTGAAAAAGGCAGTGTGGCCCAGCTGATGTGTTGGTAGGCTGAGAAGCAGAAAGGTGAATTCCTCTTTATTTTAGTCTTACCTTTCCCATTTCCATTTCTGTTTACTTTCTAAATGCTTGGGACACGGACTGTTTGCATTTTAGAGCTCAGAAGTGAGATGTTCCTTCAGCTAGTGAGATCTGCCTACAGGCAAATCTAGAACTGGATAGTTGGAAAGAGTCGAACAGTATTAGGAGCCCAAGACCAGATGTATTTTTACCTTCTGCTTTTCACTCATCCCGTAAATCTTTCAGGACATGTATATAAACATCCTTCTGTGGGCATGTTTGTACAAATACACCGTGTGCTAGTCTGATTATCTAGCCTCCTATATGTTGATTGGCATTTAAATCATTTAGCTCTCATATCCTCAGTGATAATACAAAAATGTTCATTACCTTCAGTTAGGGACTTTTTTTTTCTGTGTAAATGCTAAAATTATCTGGCTGTCAAAACCCACAGATGTTATTAAATAGTTTTCAAAGACACCAGAAGATTCACCATGGCTCAACTTCTTTGTTTGCTTCCTGCTGAAAGGGGATTGGTCATGATTCATGGCTGGGATGTCTGTGTAATGTGGCAGAGTGTTCAGAAGTTCTGAAAGTGAATTGGTTTTGTCCTTTCAGACACATCTTTGTCTTTTCATTCTCTCTCCTACCCAATGGTATGATTTGACTGTACTGGAGGAGCTTAAAGTTGAGGCTCTACAGCTCCAAAATACAAACGTATTTAGTGCGTTCACTTCATGTAACAAGTGTATTTAAATACCCAGAGAAGGTAAGAGTACCTGACATCTAGTGGCATGACAGGCAGTAGTACTCAAGACCATGGGATTTCCTACATGGGTGTTGAATCAAACCCTATTTCTGCATCAGTGAAGTACTACAGCTCTTACTGCGGATCATGGGGGGAACTTAGAAATGCTAAGGCTTTAAGCATGGAGTTGACCTTAATCAATGGGATTGTGGTTCAGCCATCTCCCAGCAATGATGTGGGTGTTTTGAAACATCTGAACCAAATGCCAAAAAATCTCAGGTGCGTGATTTGTTTTCTCTCTTCACTGTGTCACATCTGCATATAAATCTAATGCATACACACCAAGAAATCAGTGTATCTTTTACAGATTAGTAGAAGTTCTACTCTTTTTTTTTTTCTTTCTCTCTTTTTATTTTTCTTCATGAAAGATCTATTAACCAATCTGTAGGAAACAGCAGGAGAAATTGGAGAGTTCTAATTATGTAAATGTAAAATAGTCATCAGGAGAGAAGAAAAAGAACTATGTTATGTAGCGTTGATGAAACTGCTTAGAAATATTTACTGGTGCCATCAAATTAAATTTTGTCTTATATTTAGCATAAGGATTACAACATTTAAACAAACAATATCTTTATGCAGCAAAAACTAATTATATTTGTTTAGCCTAGCTAAAATGCAGATATGTGTTTTGGCTTAGTTGAAGGAAAGTTTAGAAGTGCCAATATAATGTATTTATTATTCATTGTAATTTACAGCTCGTCTGGGCTATGGGCTAGATTTTAACTTGTAAAGTCTTCCGAAGACAAATATTCTGGAATGCTTGGGGAAATTTTTTGGTACAAACTAATCCTTTTGAGCATAAACCCATGAAGGGTTGTTCATAAATGTTGTTCAGATTTAATATAATTATTTAATGGAATCTAAATTTGACAAGCCATCCTGAAAGCAATTACCCATGTAACACATATTATGAAGTATTAGAAGTGTTGTGACTTTCCTGCTAAAATAAGGGCTTAGTTATTTTAGGAGGGGTTTCTCAGTTTTTAATAAGTAATTCAGTGACATGAGAATTCTATTAATATTTATACTTGCATGTCAGGTTATGATTTCAGGCCACACATATTAAGCCAGTGCTTGTATCAGACTTCCCAAGAAAGTACAGCTGCTAAGAGCAAAGGTCTTTGATGGATTTCTGAAGGGTGGCCTGTTTTACCTCTGCAACACCTTCAGGCACACTCTTCTCCACTCCTGGGCTTTTGATGTTCTACTCCAAGTATGATTTTATTCTTTATTTTTATTTTTTTTCTCAAAGAGACTCAAGGCAGAGAAACTTGGACAAAGACCACAGACTAGTTCAGAACAGGAAACAATTTCTGGGGCCAGTGTGAACAAACATAATCTCCATGAAGTTTGACTCCTTTGCTCAAAACTGTCTTCCAAGGCTATCCCAAAAGACTTCTTGCCCTCCCACATCCCACCATGCATTTGCACCATGTCCCAATCAGCCTATACTTTCTGTGCCATAGTATGCCAAAAGTCACCCCTCTTGTTTTGGACATGTATTTGGGATAATATCTCAGGGGCAGACAGGGACCAAAAAGCAAGACCAAGGTGACCAGTCTTTCTGTTTACTAGTATCTGGGTTACACACATAGCTTTGCTGCCAGGAGACTATCCTTCCATAAGAACAGGAGCAATTTGCAGCCATATTTCTTAATTTTATGTCCTTGTCTGCAAGGAAGAGTTGTGAGAGTTGTTGTGAAAAGGTAATAAAGAAGGTAAGTAGTCAAGCTGAGACTTTACCACTGACCCAAGAAAAAAAAAAATCTAAGTTGCGGGAGAATACTGGTGTGAACACAGCCGTAGAAGCAAGAATGAAAAAGTTACTTGAATGGGTCTTTAGTAAATATAAACACTGTGGATTTGCTTTAATGTTTAATAAGCTTTTATTTTTAATAATCTCTTAAATCTATTTGCCTCAGCTTACCTTCCAACTCAAGTCTTTTTGCTGCGCACATTATTTGAAATCGTTTGCAGTATTATAGAATCAGAGCCTCAAAAACCATCTGAATTATCTTTCATAATCAGTATTGTCCAGCCATTATAATTCTGGCAAGTCAGAGATGGCAAAGGTAGTGGCTTCCCCTTGCAGTAAGATTTCAAACTAATATTGCATTGACCACGGTCTGGAAAAGAACTGGTCTGGGAGAGGTTTTGTTTAGATGTACTTGCAGACCCCAGTCCATCCACTGTGCATGAGCCAAAACTCACAGCCTCAGCGATGGCCTCGATCCTTCCTCAGGATGAAAGTATCTGTGTAAGAAGAACTACAAAATTGACATAAGTGTTGTGCATCATGACCTCAATTCCATTACCTTCTGTTTCTTGACAATCTCCAGTTTGCTGTGCAAATATTTAGGTAACTTGGAGATAGAGAAAGGGGAGATCTGCCACCAGAAGGATATCTTTTATAGCTGCAGTTTTAAATACCTAGAGGAAAAAACCCTGATAATAATTCTCTGAATTTCATCACAAACAAGCCTTACCCGTATCCTGTCACTGTGTTGAGGAAATTGTGAACCAATGTTACAATTAGCACAAACCTGCAAAAAAACCTATTTAGAATGAAGTAGAATTCTGAGGCCAGAGTAAAAAAGGAAAAAAAAGGAAAAGAAAGAAGGGAAAGAAGTGTTTCCCGACACTGTTAGGATATAAGGTTTCTGGAATTTTGGGGTTAAAGTTCAGTAAAATTTAGATAGAGATAATATATTTGAAAATAATCTTTCTACCTTTTCCACGTAGCATCTACAGTTAACAATAGCAGCAGAAACAAGGACTGGCGTCTCTGCAGCAGTGCATACAACGGAATAAATGCAGAGATAATCGGTAGGAAACGAAACAGATATGCAAGATGACCCGATTTGCTGTGAGCCTCACAAGAGGCTAAATGCATCCGTCTTAACAATCCCTGGGTTTCGCAATGCTTACAGTGTCCTAGGAATGAAGACTGTTTTCTCTTAATTTTACATTTTCAGACTTTTCAAAAGACAAAAGTAGCCTGTTATTTTAGCTACTCATCAAGGCAAGCTCATTTGGCAAGTAGCTGCATGGTGCAGTGGCACTTGGCATGAATAACAGCTGTGGCATCAGGTGTAGAGGCAACTCCAGGGAGTCTGAAGAGAACCACCAGATAGGAAAGAAGCTTCATGTAGGGTTTTAATTTTACTCTGATTTACATTAGTTGAGGGTTCAGTAACCTTTTGCAGGCAGACTGTTTTGCTTTTGTTGTATTTCTTATTACCTTCTTTGACAATTGACACCTAACATAAAATATTTTATTTTAGAAGCAAGCCACAGCTGGTTTCATTACATGGTGGTTTTATTTTCCCTTCAGAATAAATAATTATTGTATAACATTTACTTAGATATCTGACTTGAAGAATTGTCTTTTTATGATTGTTTTTGTAAGCTAGAGTCCAATATTGAGGTCTAAAGTACTTTTGGAAAGTAAACAACTTTAAAATAAGATTTTGTGATATATATGGTATTTAAAGAGAATTGCAAAATTGTTATTTTGTTTGGGGTTTTTTTTTTGGTTTTTGGGGTGGTTTTTTGGTTGGTTGGTTGGGTTTTTTTGTTTTTGTTTTTTATATATACATTATCATCCCAGGAGAA
>JAAGNO010011043.1:99205-111654 GCA_033439905.1 Ceryle rudis | reverse complement strand
ATATATACATTATCATCCCAGGAGAAAAACAGGCTGACATTATTGAATAAAGAATGAGCAGCTATTTGAGTTTCACAACTACTAATTTTTTTCCAGTTCTATTTATATTAATGTTTTGTCTGTAGTTTTTTCTATTATATGCATGCTTTCAAAACCAAATTATATTATACTGTCACCCTAGAATTCCACCCTTCACCTATTCTGTATGCTACAAGGTGAATTTCATACCAATGCATGCAGTTCCTATACAAAAAAAAAAGATGCGTTTTAGCTGGAAAAAGTGTGATTTTATTTTTTTTTTTTTTTTTAAGGTTCCAGGGATACATTTGAATGGTTTATTTGAATTTATTGATGGCTGAAGATTTAAGAGTGTCTCTTGAGAGTTTCAGATGTACCAAAATTGGAGATTCTGAGAGTGATCCTCAGATCAAAGCAAATTACTTAGACTTTCAGCAATACACATTCCCTAAAAACCTCACCAGATACAGAGGAGGACCAGGAGGAAGGCTGTCGGAGACTTAAGATCCAGTTTGCTGCTGCTTCCTTGGAGCAGCCTGCATACAGATGTGCTCTGGCAAGATGTTGGTTTTCAGAAGCTGCTGAGAGCTGTGGCTGTGTTTTCATACTGGGCAGTGGACTTTTTACTGAACAACTAAAGGAACACACTTGGTAGCAGTATGAGTTTAGGGTGTTGGTGGAGAGCACCAAATGATTGCTTTCATAAGAAGTGGGAAGTGATTGGAAATCCTAATATAATATTTGCCCTCATGAATTAACACTACCACCATAATGCTTTATTTCAGGTATGGCAGAGCAGACTTTTCTCTCTGTTTCTATAATTAACTTTCAAACAGTCTATAGAAATACAAGAAATTTCTTTAGAAATTAAAACTAAGCCTGGCAAGCGCAATAACAACTGGGTAGTTTTTCTTTAATATTCCTTATGAATATGCCTGAAGTGTAGAACAGGTCATGAGAGAGTTCAATTTACAGATTATTCTTCTGGAAGGGATGGAAAGTTGTGAGCCAATGAAAATATAACCCAAGATAAAACATTCTTCTCTCTTTAAATTAAAGTGTAGTTCTGCAATAGAGAAAAGTTAAAGTTCATAAAATTCATTAGTACAATATTTTACTAAGTCAGAACAGCATAGTTGAAAGTGGAAATGTATTTTTTTCAGAAATATTCAGGCATTCTTTAATAAATAAAGGTAATGCTGTCATTAGTGGTACCTCTCAGCAGAAGTTTTATCCTTTTTTTTTCCCCCTGTTGATAAGCACTCTTCTGGGAGATGAATATTGCTGCAGTCATATTGTGCTTTCAGTTAATGAGATGCGGGTTCAATTTGTTACAGTTTTATGATAATAAAGCTTATAATTTACTGACAAACTGGCTCGCTTTCAAAACATTCTCTTACTGCCATGACATTTTTTATTTTCATCAGAAACACTGATGTGCAATTTTAGGTGTTGACGGCAACAGATGTGTACCTTTATAGATGGGCAGAAAACTATGAAAAAGGGTGAAAAAATAATCCAAAAGTGAGAAGAGTGCAGCACTGGGATGAAGTATCTGGCCTGCTTCGCTGTGCTGATAAAAGCCAGATACAAAATATGCTCCTCATAGATGAAAGTGTCACTAGTTGAATGTTGTTAGTTTGTTGTGTTGATTACGTTCCCCGTAACATGCCATAGATATGATTTTTTTGCAAAACTTTTTCAAAATCTGTTCAATTTTCCCCATGGAAGGCTTGATGAATCCCTCGGATGTTACAGTCTTTTTTTATAACAGCTTGCTATTGGATGAGCAAGGGGTGAATTTATATCTGTTTAAAGTTTAAAGTGTTATCCAAAATGATTTTCCTGAATCCTTGAAAATTAGCTGAGACCTGGCCCTAGAGATATTTTTCTTCAGCTTCATTTGTTTTATTTTTCTTTTCAAGATGACTTCAAAGTTTAAGCAGGTGCTGTGCAGCTTCTGCAGAATAGTTCAATTTGCTGAATTACATCTGTGCTTGGAACAAGAGCTGCACTTTGACATGTTGCTTTTCACTGCATTAATTCCAGTTTTCTGTAGTTGGGGCTCACATTCCAATGCTTGGTAAGGAATGCAAGCTTCCCCTGGCACGTTTGCTGCTGAGATTTAGGTATTATTTTTCTAAAAGATCTTAACCTTAAAACATAAGGTACTGGAAAACAAAATACGACAACTAAAAGGAAGAATGTGTTCTGATTTTGTATTAAGAAAACTGTTCCAAATCCATGTTATAATTTTATGTGAAACAAGACAACATTCTAAGATTTTCTAGTGCTTATCTAGTCCTATGAATAGAGAAAATAGGGCAAATACTCCACTGTTTCCCACAATCTGTGGGCAAGGAGTCTGATAAAAACCTCTTAATGACAGGAGAAAGACTCTCTTACTCTCCTTCTGGTGAAAATTTTTCTTCTAAGGCTGGGTCTTCAGACAATCTCTAGATTTTCTACTTTCTTGCATCTGATAATGTCAGACTGTCATCCACCAAGTAATCCAAGTAATTTACTTTCCAGTGAAAACACTGTCTCTCTGGTGGTGTTTTCTACAGTGTGCTCTCAGTTTTTATTATATTATTTTGGCAATAATGACAGGGAACATAGTAAAGGAAAAAGTAAATTTTGCAATTTAGAGTTTTCTAAATTAGGTTGAAACGATCATCGCTTCCATTTATGTAGTTTGTATATACATTATAAGCAAAGTAAGTACATGGCAGATTTTAAGCATTCTTCTAATGTTTTATTTATTTAGTTTAGAGAAGATTGCCTAAGGTGAAAGTCTGTTGACTAAGGCCTTCATTTGCATAATAAAGTAAGCACAGGTTTAAATAGCTGCTGACACAACCTACCAAAGCCCTCCTTTGTTGAGCTTTTCTATGAGCACACATTGTTCATGCGTGCAAAGGAGTTAATGTAAGGGTATAATGAAACTTTTTACACGTAATTACAAACTTTCCGCCCTCTAGGACAAACACCTCCCAATTATCTCATTTTGTGCTTCATCCGTTATGCAAGTCTGTCAGAAGGTACTGTCTTCCTCCAAGGCGCTTGATTAACATTGACCAGTTTTTCCTCAGTTTCTGTTCAAATTAATGTAGTGAGATTAACACCACAGTTATTTGCAGTGGGTTAGGTCTGTCGTTTAATTAAAATAAAATAAAGCTGTCCATGAAAAGGAACTTATTTGCACGCATTTGTCCAAGTAGAACTGCTTTCTGGGTTTTAATTTATGCAGAAATCATTTAATTCCCTTTCCCAACAAGATAAAATGTTCATTTTCTTGTTAATGTATCTTACTCATTTTAAATGGCTAAAGAGCTGGTGGTTTTGTTTAGTAAACTCTGCATGAGAGAGGGAATTTGCTAATGTGACATTGTGGTAAAAGCTTGAAATTGCCCTAAATGTTTGTGATACAGGCCTGTGGTGCCTAATTATTTCTTTAATTACAACATTTCTAATTATATTCCGCATTTGTATACATACCAAAAAGGATAAAATAATAAAAAAAAAGAAGCATTCTTTAATAAAATTTTTAGTTTCATGTCTCTTACTAGAATGATGTCAGCATTTCTAGAGAGAAACATTGTATTCAGCTGCCCAAAGCAAGGGTCAGAAAATCTGAGTCTTAATTGATGTCTTTTCAAATGTATCTTAAATATATACATAACATAGTCCATAGAGTTCATAGATTAGTAATCCTTGGAGGCATTTAAACCACACTTGGTACGCTTTTTCTGCAAGGAACACAGCATTTTAATCAGTAATTTCAACGTACAAACACAGATGAAGAATGAAAGGCCAGCTGTATGGATGAAAACAAGTCTTTAACAGTCATTTTCTTTTACTTGGCTGTATAACTAATTGATGCATTTTTAATTATAACACCTTGGAGCTTTTACAGTACTGCTGCTTCCAAGCAAGGGAAATCTCCAAGGCAAGACTTCGTATTTCTTTGTGTCAAGATGATATAACTTTGCCTCGGGCACAGCCACAGGCTGAAAACACTTTGAATGGATAAAAAACTGAGACAGATTGGCATCTATAAGTTCATTACCATTACAAGCCTGAGCATAGTTCTTTATTAGAAACTGATGTAAAAAATATGTGAAAATAAAATTATAATGGTACCCCAGGATCTTAAATATAGGCATGTGAAGTAAGGTATAATGATTTTTGGAGAGTTCCTGTCATTAGAGAGTTAATAGTTTTGTAAAAGAAGTCTCTGCAGGCATGGCCCTAAAAGATCTCTGGGCTTGAAGGCGGGGGAAGAGATTTTATTTGTTTCAAAATCAAGGCTGAATTGTTATGTTTTATACCTATAAATCAGTTTTTTCAGTATTTAATGTTTGATAAGCATTTAAAATTCATGGTACTCTCTTAAAATTAATTTAGGGATTCAGTTATCCTAGGGTCTTGCTGGTGAAACAACTAAAGAAAGAGGAACCTCACGGGAAAGAAACCCTGAAGATTTAAATGGTGTATTTGCTTTTAGCTTGTAATTATTTGCTGTACGATACCTAGGACTCCCATGGGTGACAAAGGCTGTATTATACCAGGCCGTGTTCAAACACGTGTTGTCACTAGCTGGAAAAAAAACTATTACATGTATCAGGTGTATTTGACTTCAACATTGCCTGAAAAAATCTCACCCCCTTCCCTGGGCGCTTACCATGTAATTGTGTCTGTCCCTTTTTCTTCTTCTTTTTTTTTTTTTCTTCCTTTCTGATACTGTTTTTCAAGGTTTATTTTTAACTCCAACCATTTCAGTACATTTAGGGGGCAGTGAAATTCAGGTCAGAAGTGAGAGATATATGGCCAAAATGGAAAGGGCTGGGAGCTGAATTTATGGGATAAGTTAGCAGAGCTGGCTCAACTAGGCCAAAAATGTGAGGAGTCATCTGAAGAGATCTGTTGTGCAGTAGGTTATACTGGTAATGAATCTAGAAACAGGGCTGTTAACCCCCACGTAGTAGACTAGTGGACACAGAGAACTGGAAAGGGGAAAAATCAGCCTTTGTCCTCCCCCAGCTTATGAATATTTTGATAAGGTATAAAGACTTTTTTTCTTTATTTGACTGCATGGGGTGTGTCCTAAATAATTTGAAAGATTCTCTGTTCCAGTTGCTTCTGCTCCTGGTCCAGAAGCTGACAGATGATATGGATCAGCATTACCACAGTCGTGTCCTGTGAGCCTGCACCTGAGAGGTGTGAGGCTGCTCACGCTCTTCTACTGCTGTTCTTACATCTGAATTACATATAATAATGACAGTGCAGCAATAGTTGCACAAGAAGCGGTACAGAAGCACAACTGTAGCTTGCAAAAGCTCAACTTTGCATATTCTGTTCAGAAATAGAAGGAAGTGCCTGTGCAGGTCCATTGGAGTTTGATGCACTCTTATAGTCAACACCAGTATGGCTTTGCTTATGCTTTTAGGTTTGATCAGCTTTGATGATCCCCCACATGGTTATATTATATGATCTTAGAAGAGTTTAAGTGATTTTTCTCAGTGAAGGCAGCCTATCCATCAGTGTATTAGTTCTTAGATAACCTGTTCATCTTGTGAATCAACAGCTCTCAGGATACCATCAGTATACTTTTCTTCATATACAGATTAACATTAATTTAGAACACAGTATCTCACTGATGTTGTCCCAGAATGGCTCAAGACTGCATTAATACATTCTTGTTAATGAATACATTCACACTTCTGGGTTCCCAGCTTTCTCCAGGACCCTGGAAATTCAAGTTACATATCAATGGTAAAAGAACACCCGTGTGTATATGTGCAGTTCCTTTCTACCCACTTTGCTATTAACATTTTAGCATCTGTCTAGTTACAGCAATGTTGATGGTTGTTATCAAACTTGTTTACTTAAATTTATTTGATTCTCTCCAGGCTACAAAACTGTACAGCTGCACAGCTCCTCTCCTGCTCCAAGAGTTGCTGTGGCAGATGCAGCTGGTTGACAGGCATGTTTAGTGGAAGAGGAGCTAAAGAGAAGTCATGGGACTTATCTTCAGGGAATGTGTGAGTTACCCACAAAAGCAGACTAAGGAAGAGAAGGAATTAATCTGTATCTGTTTAGCTGTCAGTTTTTATGGCTAATTGATGACATACATCCCTTAAGAGAATGACTCCTCTAACTTGGGGAACTACTTGAGGATGGGGAAAAGCAGGCACCATTCATTTTGACTATGCAGTCAAGGATTCCATGTCTCTCCTCTCTCTCATGGCCCAATGGCAGGTAACAGTTGATTCTGAAAATTGAGATTAAAAAAAAAAAACAACTTTTTTTCTAATACAATTTTGAAAAATTATCTAAGAAGAAAGTTTAATTTTCCTTTTTTTTTTTGCATGTGAATGTGGGGCTTGAATACTCTGTTTAAATAGCAGTTCTGAAAGTGCACCTCTATAATATACAGAGGAAGGACAGAAGCCAAATTATTCTTTAACATGACAGAAAAGGATCTTTCCTCCAGTGCTTATTCTCAGTTATCTACAATTTAGGCGGAATTCATATTGTCAACAAGATAAATGTGCTACATTGATTCAATTAATGCTCAGAATGATTGTGCTAGTTTACTTCAGATTTGTAAATTAACTATAGGTTGGTGGAAAATTCACTCCAAACAGTCCCTCTTTTTGAGTGAGACTATAACAAATCCTGACACGCTTCTTAGACCTCCTTTGACAAAGTACTCAATTACAAATGTCTGATTCCTGACTGGATCTAAGGAGTAATCACCTATTACTGATCACCTTCTCATACAAATCCTAGATGATAGATTAGTCCGAGTTTTTGGTGGTGTCATGAGAATAACTTGCACTAAATTGCTGCCTGAGCTTCGTGGCTGCTCTGTCATATTTAGGTATTCTGGCTCTACTCGGAAGTTGGAGAAGATACTAGAACCAAATTCTGTTTCCACTCTGAAATCAGAGGATTTTGCAAGATGTTGTGCTTGGAAGACTTAACAGCTTTGCAGCTAGTTTTGTTTTGGAGTAAATTTTAAGGATTATGAAGTTTGGTGTCACTGGGGCTTTACAAGGACTGCGCACTAGAGGGAAGTAGCAGCCAATACAGAATATATCACAAACTTTTTGGGCTCTTCCTGGCAGTATGGCCCCAAGTGAACTTTAGGTTTTCACAGCTGCTTGAATTCAAATGGAAGGAAAGTAAAATTTCTAATGTGACAACATATTCTGTGTTTTCTTTAGATTTTAATCTGTATGTGATTAATTTTAAGGTGAATACTATAAACTTTACGCACTTATCTGAATACTCCAATGATTACTGAATGTGAGGTGACTGTAGAGTAGTTCTAGTGACTGTAGAAGGGAGCCAGATAGCTGCCCTTTTATTAGCACTCACAAAATAATACTTTCCATAGTCTTCTGTGGTTTTATGTGTAAGTTTGGTAACTTGAAAGACCAGTTAAGCTGACGCAGAGGACAAAAGGCATTGCTTAAAAATGTCCTCGTTCCTTGGTGCTCCAGGAATCAGGACCAAGGCATGTTTGTCAGGTGCCTCCAGGGCTCTCTTTTTTTGAATGGTGAGATGAAAGGACACCAGGGCTGCAGTATCTCATGTGGCAACAGCACTGTTTCACCCCCCTAAGCAGCACCAACATTTGTTGTCAGCTTTCCTGTTCATGTAACTGTCTGGTGTGTTGCATCAAGGAACAGATCCAGCTTGAAAAAAAAAAAAGAGTTTCCAGTTTTTTATTGGAACAGTTCCCATATTCAGTCCCTCACTTGGTCCTACAAGTGAAGTGTGCCAGCTTGGTTCTGAAAGAGATGTGCCAGTAGAGTAGGAGAAACAACACCAGGGCAGGAATGAGCAGTGAGGGGTAGAAGTGTTTCTGTGGCATGCTAAAGTCAAATCAGACTGGGACCAGATCACAGGACAGCAGCTCTCACAGCGGAGGGAAAGGAGCCAGGAGTGGGTGGCTAGGAGAGGTAGAGAGGGGTCTGGGACACAGGGAGGGCTTTGGCAGTGCAGAGCCCAGGGACAGAGGGAATCAGGAACTTCCCGTTTGAGAAATACTGTGCCAGTAATGGGAGAGAGCAGAACACAGAATGCAGAGGAGGCAATAGGCGATAGAAAAAATAAATAAGGTTAGAGAACTGCCCTCTTGATAAGAGCGGTTAATCAGCAGGACATTTTCTGGTCTGAAAGCTTCATGTGATTTACCTGAGATAAGAGACTTGAAGTGTAGCAGCTGAGGAGGATATGCTTGGAGAATTCACAAAGAGCTTGGAGAAACTATTAGTTGAACCATGACAGGGCCTTTTCATCATTTTCATTCTTGCCATAAGACACATTGAGGTAGTATAGAGACTTATGAAACTAATTACTCTAAGCCTAGCAGGCCAGACCTAGATTACCTAGTGAAAGCAAATTTTCTGAAGGATCAAAATATTAAGAGATTTCAAAATGCCAGTGAGTTATGATGCTTGTCAGCTTTCAATATCAAGTAATGATAAAACCAAGTGGCTGTAACAAATTATTTTGTGTCCAGTTGAATAGATAATGATGACTATCCATCCCAAATGTGCTGCTGTTTAAAGTTTAGTTGCTACACTAGTAAAGCTGCATCAATTAAAATGCCAAGCTGTATTTGGATTGTGCTGTCTGATAATTCACCTCTGTAATCACGTTCACTTTTACAAAAGTGAAACTAATTAAAAATTATGAATTCAGCTCTTCCAGCGTGAAAACCCTAATTCAGTATGAATTTGTGAACCATTTGCAAACATTGCTTTTATTGGACAGCTATTTTTCTTCTGATTAAACCTCTTTGCAAGGGACGGGCAAGAGCTAAGTCATATTGTACTGGGAAAGCAGGAAGAAGATTGGTTTTAATTTGAGTGGGTAGGATTCATTTTGGAGTTTTTTAGAAGCAACAGGCTGGGTTTAGTTATCCCCTGAAAGTGGAGGATATTTGCTTGTCTGCGTGCAAATGAAAAAGGTGGTACCACCCATTTTTGGTGGCTCTGTGGCCTCTGTGAAAGGGAAAGAGCATAATCCCACTGCTTCTAAATACTATAAAACACCTTTGCAGAAGTCATTATTAGACAGGGTCACATATGAAGCAGGCAAAAAAGATTGAGGTACTCGGGGAGTTGGGTTCTTTGGAGTTGTTTTTTCATTCTTTTTCTTATTCTATTGCTTTTTGCTGTAATGGAAAGTAGTTGGAAACACATGAATATCCAGAATCTTGTAGGTAAAGATGATAGCATTATTGTTATGTACATCTTAGCCACAGTTCCTTTGAGAAAGAGGTGTTCTTGAAGTCATTGAAGAAGGAGGAATTTGAAATTATGTTTCCAGTGAAAACCTTTTCACTTGGAGAGTAATTTCAAACATCAGGCAGTGGGATTATTAGACTTTTTTTCTGCAATCACTTTTTTCTCTGTATTATACTACAGTGGAAACAAAGTAGTTTAAAAAGAAAAAAAAAAAAAGAAAAAGAAAGAAAATATTCCTGTACCATAGCAAGCAAACTGTGGAAACATAAAAGATACAGGAAGTTTGTATCCTCTCGGGTTTGAGAATGCCTAAGGAAAAAAAATTTATTTTTTTTTTTTATGGATCAAAACAGCAACAGCAAATTCCCTTCGTTCCTATTGATATAATTTTGGTGGTCGAGGGGAAAAAACTAGAAGCAGTAAGAAATGGTTCTTTTGTTTTTTAATGGGTAACTTTAGGATGCTCGATACACATGATTATGGCATGTGTAATTTATAATTATAGTGCAACTCTTCACAGTTTGGCATCTTTCAATTTCCTAGTTTCAGACCTCTGCCTGCAAGTGTTACACTACGTACCTAGTGGCAGAAGGATCCCAGTATATGTTAAGACAGTTTTGAGACAGCCCAGCTAGACACGAGGATAAACATACATATGCAGGCCTAAACAGATATGCAAAATCATAAGCAGCAAAGCCTCCCTGTTTTGCCTTCTGAGGCTGGTGAGTCCATGTGTCTGAGGAGTCAGACATGCTGGCTCCTCTCTGGAGTCATTTCTGATAGAGAAAGTGTCCGCTGGAGGAGTGACTGAACAACACGGTGTTTAAAAATGTATAAAATCATAATTTGTTTGGGAAAAGCTAGCTAATCATTAACAGACGTGAATTGCTGTACTAAGCGTGGTCCATCTTGCTCAGAATCTGCCTTCTGATAGTGGCTTGTAGCAGATGCTTTGGAAACTGCAGAGCAGATACATGTAAAATAATGTTTTCATACCCTTCTCCTTCCCTGCGGTCAGATTTTAAAGTGCCCTACTTGGATATCAATTTAACCTCAGAGAATGAGATTAAATTTTCTTTTCAGTATTCTTTTTTATAATTGTGGTTCAGGATTTCCTTACTATACATTTATAAACGTCAATCCCAACTGCAGTAGGCTAGACTCCTATATTAACATCTTCGCATCTATCGCACCTAGTGGCAGGGAGTTTCACGGTTTAATTGCGCACAGTGAAAGTATTTATTCAGTGATTTCAATCCCAGCATCTTTCATTTTCATTAGCTTTCCTTTTACTCTTGCTTTATGATGTGTGTGGAATGGTAATGTCAGATCTATCTTCCCTGTCATTTTGTTTTTGAATATGCCCTTTTCATGTCCTTTGTTATTTGTCTCTTTTCCAAGATAAACTGTCTAACTCTTGCAGTCTCTCTTTGTGTGAGGGTTTCTCTATGCTTGTATTATTTTTATTGTCCTCCTTTAGCGTGGCATACAGCATTCCAGAGGAGGCTGAATTAGACTGTATTGCTCATCATTTTCCACTCATACCTACTGCATCTTAATGTGGTAAGCGTGAACAGAGGCTCTCACCGAGCTTCCTATGCTACAACAGCCAGGTCCAAATCTATGAGGAGTGCAAATAGTTTAAATTCTTTCCTTCCCTTCGTGCTTCTTCATCCGTTGCCTATTCACCCAGCACAATTGGCACAATTCCCCACCCCCCCCAGTTCTTCCCAGCCTTCCCTGAATTGGATCTGTTATTTGCAAATGCTGCTGCCCCATTGTTCGTCCCTACTGCCATTAATAAACATATTAAACATTGGATTGAATAAGAAACCTTGGGGTATTTTACTGGTCAATATATTAAACTTGTCACAAATTATTAGCTTGTGAAACTATGATGCTTTTGGATCATGGATCCTCTTTAATATTTGCATTGTTAGCGTATTTTATTGACAAGAGACAAATGACATTCCTGGTGCTATGTGCATATTTTATTAAATACAGGGAGAAAACTTGAGAACAAAAACTATTTGCTAATCCATGTTTTGTTAAAAACCTTTTTTACTTGGAGCTATGTTGTTAGTCTCGGCACCACAAAATAAATTGTTTCTTACATGCTGAAGCGAGAGTGAAAATTTCACTCAAACGTGGCAAAAATTCAATATGAAATCATATTTTATGACTGCACATTAGCACTGCTGCTCCTTTCCCTATAGAATGCTACTGATGGTATTAGATAGCTAGAGCTAGAGTGCAAGCTCTGAGCTTAGTATTTTCCTTTACTCTATTTGGAAGGCTAAGCCCAAATATGAGCCCAGAGGACCCTGATCATCACTGCTGGAATCTAATGAGCTCTAGCTAGGTTATGGGTCTCTTAAATCAGCAAACAGCCCCAAAGCCTAACAATGCCACCTGTTTTTGAGATGAACCCTGCTGAATCCTGAATTCCTCTGCAACTGGCACCTATGCACACCCCTCGTTCCTGACAGATGGAAACTGAGGGCTCTGTCTCTCTAAAAATGCACTAAGGCAAAGACACGGTTTGCATACAAACTGTCTTAATATCTTGTATAAGGTTTTGTGGCTTTCTTTCAGTTTAGGATTAAACTCCAACCCTTAGAAGGCATAAGGAGTGACAGGTGAGGCCTCACATATAATGAAGAAAATCTTGCATTTCTTTTCTGAACAAAAGGACAGTTGTCCTCCCTGTTAGTATCCCTGCGTGTCCCTCAGCAGGGACCTGATGGTCTTCCCATTGCCCTGCCTCTCTCCAGTGAAGTTACCAGCTTATCTTGTTAGACTGTTACTTGCATACACAAGGGGCTTATTGTCCCAAACTCACTGCTATTTCCAAGTGTAAATTCATGACAGCCACAGCTGGAAAGACAGTGGGTAGGCAAAAGGAAGTACCAGGTGTGAAGTGCTCACAGGGCATGTGATAGAGGTGTCACTGAGAGAAATGTTGTATGAGGGAACCTTGTCCAGCTCTTCTTCTAAGGCAGTGAAAATAACTATACCTTTATTCTAACTGAGATGCAGCAGATTGATGTTAGTGGATTATTTCAGTCTGGAAAAGAGAAGTTTCTGGGGAGACCTTATTGTGGCCTTCCAGTATCTGAAGGGGGCTACAAGAAAGCTGGGGAGGGACTTTTTAGGCTGTTGGGC
>JAAGNO010011043.1:44389-99105 GCA_033439905.1 Ceryle rudis | reverse complement strand
TCCTAATAATTCCTCCCAGCCCTGGAAAAAAATTACTGCTAGGAATCAGATTTTCTATGCCAGTTTGCTGCTGGTTTTTTTCCACCTATGTCCATATGCCTCATCTCATTCTGAAAATATCTAATTATATTTCTAAATTAACTTGGCTTTTTAGCTAATTGACTGCGTTCTGCACGCAAGCAATGCAGGTTATGAACTGTTTGTATTTTAAACCTGTTACCCCTCCATGTTTTAAAAGAAGATATAAAATTTTTGTTATAGTCCTGAGGGGGTCCTGACATCAAATGATCAGCTGAAAGAATCAAGTTTTAAACATTCTGAGATTTGACGGAGAAGTGACAGAGTTTAAGAAAAACTGGGCAAAGAAGTTTGCACTAGGCTACAAAACAAAACTGAAACTCACAGAACTTGGTCTGCTAAAGGTCAAGTCAATAAGAAACAGTCTGACTCCAGGCCCATACTTATTATGGAAGTTCTACAGAAAACTCAGAAAACAACTTTCTTTGGAATAAACATATGTCACCCTAAATTTAATTCATTCACTTCTGATTGTAAAGCTGGAAAATATAAAAATACCTGAAAAATATGCTAGGAAATAGAGGACTGAGCACAAACTCAATAAAAACATCCAGGAAGGCACACCACCGCAGTAACCAGTAAGCTGTCCAGTTACAACCACGCAGCTGAGGACTGCCCCACTGGATTTTACACCAAACACTTTATTTATCAGTAGAAAACATTAGGATTGGACATACCTTGTCTGGAATACAGAAATTCATGGCTAAAACAAAGCGCTGGACGGTACGTACAGAGGAATAGTTACGCATACACAGATCTGCTAGAGAGAAAGAAAAGAGAACGATACTGCATTCATCGATTCCCGCTTGGCAGCATGGGGTCAGAGACTCAAATATTTTGTTTTATGAACTGATTACAGCACTTATGAAATTTTAATGTCAAAAAATTAAAAGCACAAGAACTTTGATGTTGACTTACTGCACATTTACAATAGCCACTCTGATCCAATCGACCATGATGACTCTAAAAGCCTTTTAACAAACTATACGGACTATAAACTATCCTTGACAAAGGAGCCTTTAGAGACTTTCCAGTGCAGTAATATGTGCTTTAACGGGGGGGGTGGGGGCGTGTAGTTAATTCTTTATGACAGTCTGAAATGCCACCAGGTGTTTCTTTTTGCTAAACCTTGCTAAACTTCCGAGTTACTAAAAAGCTGTGTGAACGTGGTAAGGTGTGGCTTTTGGTGGTCGACTTTGAAACTCCTCCTAGTTGCTTTAGGCAGTATCACCTCTATTTCCGTTGAATTTCCAGCTGTGTATCTTTCAGGACACACAAAAGACAGAAAACAACACAATGTTCTGTTCACATTGCTCAATAACAACACATAACTATTTTGTTGGAGTTTTTTTTTCAATTTTGCCTCTATCCATAAGCAACCTGCATCTGATTTTCTTGAGTGTATTCATATCTCACCCTTCTTCACAGCTAATAATTGAATTGTAAGAAATTTTTAGTTTATCTACTCAAAATTCATAGTAAGAGAGCTCGTTTTATCAGAGATTCAGCCCACATGGTGTTATTTCTCCTCCTAAGTAGAATGAATGTAATTCTTGAATTCAATGTACAAACACCTACATTTAACACAGGTGATTTCAACTTTTTTAGTATTTGCCTAAGATTTGCTACTGTTTATTTTTGTCCAACTTTTATACTTGCTTTCCACACACACATGGTCTTATGGAGAGGAAAAAGTCTTTCTTTTTTCCTTATTTTACAATGTAAACCATATACATAGATGAAAACTAGTTGTAACAATAGCAGTCAACTCATTTTTGAAATTTGCACTTTGATAATAAGTTTTCTTTAAAAGATGTCACAAATCAAGTATGATCTGTTTCAGATTTTATTATTAATATATATGGAGCAGTCTAGGCAATCCTTGAGGAAACAAAGGGAAGACCGGAAAAAAAAAGCAAATGTGTTTTAAAACATCCTTAATACCCAATGATGTAACAAGGAGGCTGACACATTCATCAAAACAGCTCAAAACTACTTCATGTAAAGGCATAATCTACTGAAAAATGATGAGTCCCACCACTTCATTCAGGACATATAGGCTTCAGCATAATTCATGACATGATCCTTCAGTTGCCCATTCCACTTCAGTCAGTCTACGTCACCTTCATCAGCCTGAAGGTTAGGAGTGTTTACACGAACCCTGCCCATCGTCAACTGCTGTCAGAGAACTGGTTTCACCCAGATTCACACCACACTAATGAATACAAAATGCTATCTCAGCAAAACCTTTCTTTGGCAAGATAAATAATGGAACAGAAAGAGCACCGCCAACCCTTTGTGTATTTTTCCTACCGCCATCACAATTCACACAGAATTCCCACATGTAGGTATTACAAATATAATACAGTAATATTATTACAATATATTAGCAGAAATAGGCCAGTGTTCTTTATCTTTCAGAAAGAAATACAGTATCTTAGTTTTCTCTGAAGTTGACAAAGAGGATACCTCTCCCCCCAAATGATAATCATTCTCTTCATCTACACACTTTTTTCTTTTACAAAAGGGTATTTTTCATTAACTATCCCACAGCGTAAGAAATGTACCAGCAACATTACAAGCAGAAAATGTGTTTGTAGATGGGATTGGGAAAGACAACTCAAAGACAAGTGGAAAGGTGAAGAGTTGAAATATCTGCTGGAGTCTTGTTTGCTTAGATTAGCAACTGATTACCACTTGCCCACATCAATTGCAATCAACAGTATTTATATTTATCCTTGGCATTTCCTTCTAAGCTATCAATCAAAACATTTTTTTCTGGTTTTCATATTAATGCCCACTTCTAATCTCCAGTATATGTGCACTCAGTTACTAATTCAGCAACACTTAAACATGTATTCTTTAATGCAAGAAATAGAGAAATAATTTAGTGAGTATGGGCGAGTTTAACTTCCTGACAAAAAGCTGATCCTTTAGGATTTAACTGAATTTATTAAGGTCAAAATTTATTTAGGTTATCAACATTTATTAAGGTCAAAATTGCTCCAAACATATGAAAATTTACTTTTCCAGTAAGGACTAAGATTATTCTAGATATAGCAGTATCTTATCAAACAAAACCGCAGTTCTTTCATTTTCTTAAAATTATTTTTTACTTGAGCTTGAGCTGTAGATCCATCAGTTAGTTCTTCATGCCAAGTTAAAAATAGTTCAACTTTATGACCATCCTTTAAAAGTTAAAAAAGCTAACAGAGATGATTAGTTTTTATTTCCTATAAAGAATTGAAACACATAGTCAACAATTGATTCATTTCTACTTCCTGGAAAGTTTCTGTGGTTTTGGTTGTCTGATTTGCTTTTTAAATTCCCCAGGTCTCTTTCTGTAGGTACTCATAACCTTTGTCCAAATATGAGCAGACCAGAACCTACCAAAGATGGCAAAAACTGCCAGTGAACTTCCCATATACAAGACACTCCCCTTTCTGGGTGTGCTGCAGTAGTAGTTATCATAAAATAAATAAATAAATAAATAAACAAAACACAAAAAGACCCAAACAACTGATGCAGTATGGGGTAGACAGAAAATACTTCTGAACATTTACAACTCTGGGACATGTTAGTGCAGTTCTTGCACCATTAACGTTGAGAATGCTCTAGATGGGGACGGTAACTAAGTGAACATCCTCGCTCTGTTTAAGAAAGCTAGATTTCAGTTCCTCATATTTGGCTATTAAGGACGCCTGAGCATAAACTATCTTGGTCTTTGGCTTGCTCACAGATGTTCATCGAGAATATTATATTCAAAACTCAAGCTGTTCATTGTACATAAGGCACATGGCATGTGTATGCACCATACGTACTACAGAAAACTGACTATGGCAGGGTTTCTGTGTAAAAACTCCTCATCATAAATGCACTCTTTCTACCTTTAAACCATTTACAGAAAATATGGAGCTTTAGTGACTATTGAGTCTAAGTGATAGAAAGGCATCCCCACAATGTGGATTCTTTTGCATATCTATTTCATGTCTCTTGGTACACAGGTACACTATCAACTTTGACCAGTTCATGCAAGGGAGTTGGAATATGCAAAGAAATTTCCTTCCAGTATTGTCAGCATTGTCCTACAGCTCCTAATTTGTATGATATTGAGCTCCCAAAAATGCACTGAATTGTTATTTCAAACTGATAGAACCTTATGAATGACTTTTGAGAACTTAAAAGCCAGGCAAAGACTTTGCATTTAAATTGATTTTTTTGAAGGGTTTCCCGAAAAGGCCTATTTTCATGATCATACGTAGTGATATCTAGCAGGATACCATAAAGCATGGGTAGCCTAGAATAGAATGACAGTCATTTACATACAAATGAGCTCATTACTATTGAATTTTTTACCAGCTGTTGTTTCAAAATGTGAAAGATGTTTTATGAATCTACATAAAATATTAAGCGATGGCCATTCTATTATCAGTGTCCCTTATTAATTCTTTGTACTAGTTTTCATCTGCATTTTAGTAACTGTCATTCCATATGTTGATTTTAATCAAAACCATTACACGCCCAAATTTTAATCTATATTATGAAATATTTCCAACTGCAAAGCCCACTGCATTGCCTAGTCATGAGAAGCTTAAACTACAACATGACAAGCTAACAAAATATACACTCATATTTTAATGGATCCAATATGCTACCCTTCCTTTCAAGGAAATATGTATTCTACCCATCGCTTAAAGCAACATCAAATTTATGGGCAATCTCTGCAGAAACTTCCTTGAATAAACATTCACTTCAAAAGGATTAACATACATCTTTTCAGAAGCCAGCTCTTGATCAATATTCTGGTTGTCTTGCTTTGAAGCAGCAGGAACACTTATTCTTCATCTACTGTAGAGCAGGTAATATGCTACACCCCCGTCCAAAACTCTCACCTGGCTAACTTCAGGGAAGATCTAATTTACACACACGGGGAAATCTTTAGTCATTAAGAACAATTTATTTACAGAACTACTTTGACTAGATTTCTGTTATACTTCATACATTTCCTCACATGATAACAGTATGAATAGACCCCAGACATACCCCAGCTTTGGAGAAGATCTACTAAGCAGTATCTGCCAGAAGAATATTGCGTGCCTTCAGTGAGGCTGTCAACACTTCCCTCTGCAGGTGAGCGAGAGTAGTTAAAGCAGTTTGTTGATCATTTAATATGAAAACCTAAAAAATTATCCATAAAGTGATTCTATCCTAATGTAGCAGCACAAATTCCGGGTGATACACAATAAGCAACCACAGTGTCAAAAACTGCCCCTAAGAAGTAAGGTCCTCCTAAGCAGAGGTGATCTAACTGAACTAGGACTATGAGGACTCAAACAGCAAAAAGAGGATGCCATGAATGTAACAGGAGATAAAGGGAGACAAATGCCTACCCCGGCTCCCAAATGAGTGCCCATAATGACCAGTGCACCAGAAGCACCCAGTGATGATCAGTACCTGTTCATAGGTCTTCAGAATTTCATAGAACCTGAAGTTACTAGATTTTATTGCACTGCCATCTCAGAAAGCCAAGCTCCAACTCTTGCCATACCGATCTATCCCTCACCTTGCTCATTGGCGGGGATCGATGAAGCACAATGTGTTTAAGCAACAATTAAGTATGCTCAGAATCAAAATGCAGAGTGAATGAAACAAAAAGTCTTGGAGCTTGCCAAATGACAGCTAAAAAAATAGCTCAGTTTGAGGGCCCAACCACAAAATTTCAGAGGAATTTCAAAAGGTGGTTTAGACACTGACACCATTCCTGCACACCAGAGTTTGATTCTCATAAAGCTGCAGCAGTGCATCATCCTATTCGACTATCCTTTGGACTATAAAATTCCCCATCACTGAGCATGAATTAATAATTTCTAAAGTGGTGGATTTTAGTTTAAACGTTGCAGCACATTACGGTTAACATTATAGCCTCTGAAACTGCAGATTGCATACTATTGTTCATGAGTTTCCTTCCTGCAGAGTTTTTGGAGGAAACAAGCATTCATGAACAAAGCTTTGCTAATTAGCTCGGAGCCTGCCTGTCTGAAGGGGCCATCAAGAATGAAAAATGAGAAGCAAGCCGTGAGAGACTTCAAAACACAAGAAATTGGCAAGAAGAGCACAGCAAACCAAAACATAATTGTATTCTAAATATTGCATCAGCTCTGAAGTTAAATATATATAACTGTAGGAAAATTCTTTAGCAGAGAAGATAAGCAGAATTGGAAGGTATACAGAGCTGATTAACATACTCAGAAAAAAATTGTTTTGAATACCTTATTCTTCTCATGTACTGGTGAGTACATATCTAACTTTAATTTCATCATTTTTCATGAACAGCCAAGCTAGAAAAACACAGAAGGCATCAGCAAAAACTCACTTGAAATTCCATCTCCCACACTTAAAACTTAGCTTATGCAAATTGTTTGCCATTGAGCAGATCTTCTCATAGGCATCAAAATGTACCATTACATCAGGAGAGGCTGGTGCACTGTTAAATGCAACATTTCAGAGGAGATGCAAAAAGATGCCTCTCAAAAGCCACCACAGGCAAACACAATAAACGGTGTAATCCTGATACCACACTGAAATCCTGAGGCATCTTGATACTAACATAACTCCAAAGTGGCAAATTAAGGAAGTTATATCCAAATTCCCACTGTATAATCTGATTAATTATGACATATATTAGAAGAACCTGCTCTATTGTGAGAATCAATCAATAAAGTGATTACAAACTTAAGAGTACCACAGAAACAAAGCACGTAACAGTAATCCAGCATATCAAATGGCCCTAATATACATGCAACCATTCAGCGATACCTTGAATTGTTTCTGAGAAACTGTTTATACTTACATAAAATGCTTGGGTTATCCAGACATTTTGTAGACCTACAGATGTGTATTTCTCTTTGTATTTTATTTTTTTTCCTTCTGTGTTATCAGTAAAAGTCAAAAATCAGAAGTTATCTCCATCAGAAGATCTTTGCTTATTTTATGCTCCAACTATTCCCTTAGGAGATAAGTGTTGTCAGTGGTTCAGCAGTGGAAATTAAAATATTTCCACTACATTTAACTTTCCAAAAACATTCTATTTGAGCCAGGATTGTTGCCCCTGATGAATAAGACAGCTAAGAATTGGACTATGCTTTGAGAGGAGACGCTGTGTCACTATATCACATGCTTCAGTAATGTCTATACTCATTCAATGTAAATAGGCTGTGTCAAGCCAGACATCTAAAATACTAAACGAAACCATTGCTTTACATTTTTAAGTCCCAAGGAGAGAAAAAATAGAAGTTAATTAAAATCTTAGATTTGCATTCTTCAGAGAAAAGTCACATGCAGATATTATTCTTTTTCTACTATTTAATTCAATGCTTAACTGAGTCTTTAAACCTGTCAAAGTTTCACTGTGATTGTTTGTCTGTGAGATGGCTGATAATTTTCTAAAAGTTATCAAGGTCCGTCACATAGACCTCATGGAGCAGAGAAATCCATATTATTAGCATGATAGAACATAAAGTCTTTGAAATATAAATGGTTTGGGAATAGATAGAAAAGGGAAGCATTTGATACAATCCATACATCTACTTAATACAGAAAATAGCTAATCATGTAGAAACTACGGTGAGAATGGAATGATCCCCCCTCCCACACTGAAATCATATAGAAGAAAGGAAATTCAGAACAAATTGTATACTATAAAGTTTACACACCACATGCATTTTTATATTCATAACTGTCTGGCTTCTGTCATCTTTTATTTCAGAGTTATTGCATCAGTTCTCCTAAAGGGCACAAGTATTGACTTGCTCTTCCTATGCTGCTAGCACAAAACAGTGCCCAGGCTCCAGCAACTATTTTCAGAAATATTACAAAATAATATTGATGTACACACACACACAAATACAGATCTGCACCATATAGAATCACCTCAGATAATGGGTCATTAAGTTGGATGGAAGTGACAGAAACCAAAGAGAGAAATAAAGTAAATTCTGCAATCCTGTACTATTTGCTTCATGTAATTGTAAAATACAACGGATCATTTCTGCAACAGTGAAAAATGATAAAAACTGGAATGCTGAAACCTTTATGAGTTCAATGGACTACTCATGTGAGTAACCAGTTACCACAGCAGTACTTCTTAAGGTATGAAGGCAGGTAAGAGTGCATATTCATTTGTAAAACTATTTATTTTCCTTTTTTTAACATTCATTCCCAAAAATCAGTCAGACATCCAAGCAACCTAAAATGCAGCATTCTATTCCACTATTTGAAATCTGAATTTTAACAGAAATACAGTTTTCCTGTTCACAAAAAACCTATGTATGGAAATCAACTCTGCATATTGACAATTATATGTTCTGTTGAAAGGCATAAAATGCTTTCAAAATATTTTTCTGGATTGTAAGAAATTGTATTTTTACAGAAACCTGTCCATGTAGAGATTTGGGAACAGCTATTATTAACTAACTGTGCAGAGTCTAATCTATGCAGAGTTTGCTTTTCTAAAATACTTTAGAAGCCAAAATATGTATTTTCCGCACACGAAACAACTCCTCTGCAATTGCAGGTGAATGAAAGTGCAAAATAAACAGTAAACTTTTCAATAGGATGACTTCATTTTTACTTAGAGGTGCAAGTAAGAATGAAAAGAACCAGAGAGAGGTAAAACTGCAGACAGTATTGGTGTCTGATGCCCAGGCTCTGAGGAAATCCCCCACACTACGTACACCGCTCGTCCTATTTAAGACATTAACCTAATGGACACACGGGTAACATCCCAAAACACAAGCATCTTGTAGCACACAGTGCTTACCTGGGTAAGAAAAACTAACATGGACCTCTAAAAGAAAGCTGAGCTTCCCCTACACCTATGGAAACACACATTAAGGAAAGAAATCAAAATCAAGGTAAGAAGGTACATCCCAATGCCCTGTTAAAGAAACTATCTGCACAATTTAAGGCAAAATATAACCACAATTTGACTGATTTGAACCAGAATATACCATGGGATAAAATGGTTCATTATTTTATATATAATTTTTAAGACTGAATTGCAGTGTATGTGAGTTATTGTGTATAAAGTTTGTAGGGCAACAGAAGCTGTCTTGAACTGAGCTGAGTTTCTGGACACTAAGAATGCATATTAACTAACAGCTCGATCTAAAATACAGCAACCACTTTATCAAGCGATCAGCTCAGTAATAAAAATTAAATAATTCAAATGCAAAGAACATAGTTCATATTTTTCAGGGTATGAACTGGCATTTTGCTGATGAATTTATGCTGTTCTTTATCTAGCCAGATTATTTGACAGACTATTTTAGCATGTTCCATGCCACAGAAAACATACCGGATTCAGCAGACCACTGCTCTATTTCATTACAGACACTCAAGGATTTTGAAAGGGTCTTTATTCCAACTGTTAAAGTGAAAGCCTTTATTGTTGTCCCACAGGGCCCCAAATAGCCTTGAATATTTTATCAAGATATTATGATATAAACAACTTCTAGCTTTTCATGAAAAATGATATTGCTCATACTGGTATCAGTAGGACACTTTCAAATATCTTTTTTTTCCAGATGAGAAAAAAGATTTATTTTTATTTATCGTCAAAAGAACTTGTACAATTGCAAAGGATACATGTGGGAAATAATGATGAAACCCGTTTGCTGATAGTACCATTTTTACTAATTGCTTCAATCCACAGGAAGTGCAAAAATATCCAAAAGTTGTTGGGATTTAATCCCCTTCTTACATCAGCTTTTTGATAATTAGCTATGAATTAAACCCTTTATGCATTACACTTGCATGGTCCTCTGATGTTCTGACTGTAATACAAAGCTCCTTTTCCTTCCTACTGTTTCCCTCTAAAGAGAGAGGCTTCCCTCTGTGGGTAGGTGTAACAAACTGACAACTTTTCATGTGCTTGTGCACTGAAGAGTAATAGATGGAAGGGCCCCTTTGTCCAACACAAGAGGGGAAGTATCACTTCAACTCATGGATGAAGTTCTAAAATGTCTTCACCATTGCCAGCTTTCAGAATAAAGAGCAGACCACTTCCTTCCAAATGTCTGACCAAAACCAATTTTTTTCACAGAAATGAGGTATTTTTTCATTTATTCCATCTGTGGGTATGTTGCGTGCTTTATCACAGAATTTATCACAGCATCACAACTTGGTGGAGGTTTGGAGATCATCTGATCCAAACCCCTTGCTCAAGCAAGGCCACCTAGACCTGGTTGCTCAGGATGAGTTAGAAAAAAATCAGGTTGTTGGTTGCTGGGGTTTTTTTTAGTGTATTCATGCTATTTATTTTTGAAACTACTCTGGCTTTCAGACTTATGCCACACTTCGGTCCAGGATCAGTAAACTTACAGTTCTAGAAATCAGTATCATTCCTCACATGCAAAACCACATGGAAGTCCTACGTGCATCACAGAGTGTCCTGCTCAAATCTAGTGGCCACATACAATGTTATTCAATTTAATAATTTCATTCCTTTAATGAAAAGGATTTCTTTCTCTGTTTGAACAAATTACATCCCAGAGAAAGTAAAATAACACTTGACAGTTGCTAATACATTCTCACGTAAGAGCCCTAGCATTTCCTCTAAGGAATTTCCGTTTTGATTTTAAAAAACCACAACAGACATTCAGTGTTGTAAGATAAAGTCCCATGGAAAAGCCTTCACCCCTGTTTGTACTTCTGAGGCCAAAGTTATAATCATATACGTCATCTGTGATTTGACAACGTTAGTTTCATTGGGATGGGAAGAATATGCGCATTCAGCATTTTACTCTAGTTTCTTCTATATTGATCATGCAGAGCAAAATTACTTGACTAGAATGATTGAAATGGAAAGGATCCATTAAGTAGGTTTATTTTTAGGAATTGCATGAAAAATAAAGTGTTTGAAGTATGAAAACCAAATTGCACTCAGAACACTTCCCAGGAGACGGCAAGTTAGAAGAGTCGAAAGAAGAGCAGAGGAACGTTAGTACCTTCAAGCTGTCTGGAAATTTCTCTCTCCTCTGCATGAGAAAAATACCTTTCGAATCCACACGTGGAAATCCATGGGAAGATATGTTTTTAGGAGAGTTTTCCTGAAAGAAACTTGCCTTTCATTCAGATGTACACAATACTATTTGCAGCCAAAATTGCAAGACTCGTTAGGCACTGTTTCTAAAATGTTAATAGCTCAGTTAAATAAGAGGAAGGGAGAACTGGTTATTAGGAAAGGGGCCCATATTTTCCAGCTGCATGACTGAGACATCCAGTATAATGCACATAGGTCTTCTCCTATGTGCTTAAAGGTTACTGTAACCATTGTGTAATAAAACTAAGTTAGGGGGACACTAAGTCCCAGTATGGTGATTTCCCTCACCATCCCTGTTAGCAGCTCCAAACACATCAAACTGAAACAATGCATGTGATGATATGAGAAGAAAAGTAGTTTTCACATGTTTCACCTTCAAAGAACATCTCCACAGTGAACCTAGAAGTTTCTGTGAAAAATTTTTTTTTTCTTAAAAAAAAAAAAATCTTGGCAAATTTAATAACATCATTAGTGTGGAGTTAAGAATTGCCAGGGAAGATCTGCATCGCTTCCAAAACACCATAACTCAAATTCAAGTCCAGTGTACACATCATATTTCTTAATTCTATCTGGGGTTTCTGCTACCAAGTGACCTTAAGGCACAGATCCGAGTCACACACGTGCTTTTGAAATGTACCGATTAAAATACTGTATCATCACCCTGCTCCACAGGCTTAAGTAAGAATTTTCCAAGTTCCATGAGTCTATTATCCTTCTCTAAAACTCTTCACTTTTAAGCATATCATATTATCTGACTGTTCACTTCTAGTCACCCAGAATCAAATCTCAGAGCTACACTCACAGCGATGTAACTGCAGACAAAACCATCCTCACTGCTGACACAGTCTACCAAGTGCTGATCTGAAATAAGGCCTGCTGGGGCCCTATGTACCACCCCCTTTTAAGTAGACAGAAGCAAGAAAATAGGACTTGGTCCATCATTTTATACATACATAACCACAACTCTGCCAACTTATTTCAGGTAATGCTTCAGTACTGGAACTATACAGTTACCTACAATCACTCATGACTTAGTACTTGTGCTGGCCAGTTCTGACACAGGAGAATTAACTTCCTTTTTTTTCCTTGATATCTCAAATTTCACTTGTATCAGTTTTATTATTGGACAAGAGATACACCCATACAAACTTAATTCTTTTAAAACATTTGCCATTGAATTTTAAACACTGCTGATAGTTTGTTATATTAAAAAAGTATTATAATCTAAATGTAATCAACTTTTTGTATGCACAACAGTACTGCCAAATTCTTTAAAGCATCGCTTCTCTTGAATCACGTAGGTCTTATGCTTAGGCTAACCTGAATTAAAGTCTAAGCCAAAACCACAGTAGGATTTTCATACAAAGTAAGAATATAAAATTCTTATAAATAAGAATGAGCAATAGTCCCTTCTCCTGATGCTTCCCTGAAAGTTAAAACAACCAAGTTTACTTACGTACTACAAGCCAAGTTTAATACATCTGGGATTTCTAAATTATCATTTCTTAGGTTTGGCACATCTCCCAGAGGGAAGGAAAGAAAGTTGTCTAATGCATTTCAGCAATGAGTTTACTTCCCTGCCCAAAAGAGAGAATTAATTTTCAAGCTCCACAGCTTTCTAAGTTTCTTTTCAACTCAGTAGAAGTATTCATGCAGACTGAGGTCATCTAATGCAGGTGTTTAAATCTGCTGTCTGAAACAAAAGTCACCTGAAGTACATTTAAGTATGTGGCATTCACTTTAGGTGTTTGAACTCTTTAATAACCATTAGAGGCTGCCTGATAAAGCTGGTTAACAAAGCTAACAAAATAAACCCTTATGTGCATCTATTTCTGTTTTAATAAAGAGAATATTATATGAAAATATAGACTTCACAGAAAAAGCAGAAGCCCTCCCAAGTAGGTAGCACCTTATCTCACATTCAAAATACATCATCATTACAGATAAAGTAGTTTAATGTCTACTTACTATAGAAAGGAAGATGAAATTATAGAAAACAAAGCTGAAGTTAAATGAATTGTTGAAGTGGGTTTTTTTAAGTACACATACATTCTAAGTCCTCATATAGCTATTACAGCCAATAAGGTGACCCATAGCTGAGATTTGGCGCAGTGAATATATTAGATCATAGCAAGAGACAATCTTGGGAGTAGAATCACCCAAATCATTGCAAAAAGATATCACTAGGGGGAAGTGGGGGGAACCAAACACACCAAAAATCCCCACAAAACAATTAACAAAGGAACTCCAGCAGCTGAAGGAAGATTTCACTAGGTCTACCAAAGACAAATTAAAAACCAAAAACCCTACCAAACAGAAATTGCCAAGTACTTGAACACTGTATAAAACCACCCTAGAACAAGATTATTTTATTACTTTTTAAAATCCCAGCCCTGAAGAGATTAACTGCAGAACTAATGTGAAAAAATATCATCATGAAGCAACTAAAGTATCAGCCTGTGTAATCTAGCCATGTTGTCCCATCACACGCTTAAAATAGAGGTGACAGTGAATTACATGTAATTCAGCACACATAATACACTTTTATCTGCAAGCCTCCAATTTCTTTAAATGGCATAATTATAATAATTTTTTTAAGGAAGATAAATTCTCTACACTTCTGGTTTAGGGATTTGTGGAAAGGTTTATGCAGCTTTATAGTATGTCTCCAAGCAGTTGTCTTGGATTAATTATTCCCACTCTTTTCTAGTGAAATCTTCAGTAAACATTCTTAGTTCTTTGGGTTTAGCTTTTTACCCTCTTTGTTGTTCTCACAGTTGCCTTTCCTGAAGCTGTAGCTGAGCTGCTGCCATTTCTCATCATTTCTCTAGTTAAATTTAGTCCAGACAAGATCAATCAGCACACTGATCTAAGAAGATCTGCTAGACCTCACTGACTCCACTCACTACTGCAAGGTACCTACACTTTCCTTCCCAGCAACCGTAATCCTTGGACTGTGGTGCAGAACCCCAAACGGACCCCGCGTACACCCAAAACAGACATGGCAGTTTATTTTGGCTTTAGTTCTGTCTCGCATGTGATCTGTAATCACCTTATGCCTTCTTAGGAACTATATTCACCTAGACAAAACACCATTATATGTGCCAAAACTGCATTTGTGATTAAAACATCTGGAATGTCACTAATGGTAGTTTTATTCTAACTGATTTTGGCCACCTACTGTGATATCTAGCGATGGCTACACAAATCCATGTGAACCCTGGTCCACAACATCCATGTGAGACAGACTGAAGATAAAGTTAAAACAACCTGTAATCACACCTCCGCTGAAGACACGCTATAATTCTGCAAGTATTGGCCTAAAAAAAAAAGAGAACTCTGAAGAGTCTGTGGCTTGCTAAACATTATGTTATCCCCTGCTCAGTTCAGGTTCCACGGATTAGCTGTTGGCTGTTATGCTGCAAACCCCGATCGAAGCCCTGGCGTAGCTGGGACACTGACAACGTTGATGTGATTGCTTCTGTAATGCCATGTGATTTTTTAGAAGTATTTTTAATAAAGGAAATTTCACACTGCATGTTTCCCTGATGGCCCAGAGTTAGATTTAAGACCACAACAAAAAAATCATGTCAACTAGTGAAAGAAATCAAAGGCAACACCGAAGACGGATTTTTTTCATTTTTTGAATGGGTAGTAAATAAGATCAGGTTATTTTTGCTTTTCCTTGGATTTATATGCTTACCTAAAGTCAAAAACATGAATTTATACTCCCCAAAGCCTTTGTTGAATTATTCAGATGCTTAATTTCAAAGGAAAATGAACTTTAAATAGTTAAATGTATATGCTAGTTATAATTTAATTATTTTTCTATTGATCATTTTTATTGCTTCATTTTACACATTACCTGATTATTTATTGGATACTGTAATGAAATTCCACTGCTTTATTGCATTATTTAGTAAACAAAGTAGCAAACTACAAAAGTACAGCAATAAAATTAAGGTGACTTAGCAGTAAGGCTGAATTTTAATTAAATTATGGGAAGACGTTTTTGAAGATGCTAAAGCAAGAAAGTTTACTCGATAAAAACAGAAAAGGCAGTTCCTTCTTGGGTGACAAAAATTAGGAAAGCTTTCTAGCAATTTCCTTATCTGAAGTAAAAAGAGGAGGGGAAAAGTAAAAGAAAAAGGAAATAATACTTTTCCTCAGCAGGATGAATATGGAATACTGCATATTATAAGGCAGTTCTGGGAAGAAAATGAAAATTAATATTCCAGCAGATTCCCTTGCCATCAGCATTTCTTCAAGCCTTTATTCCCCAAGAGAGACATTCACAAAACCCACAAGTGATGATGATGATGATGAAAAGCCCCCGAAACCCAAAATACTTAACCCTTATATGGTCTAAATCTATTAATGCATGCATAACATTTATACAGCTTTCCATTTCTATACAGGTGAGCACATTTTTCAGCTTCACATTCCCTTTTATACTATGCTTTCTATCTGTAGTATTAATACTGCATTTTAGAAGGGAGCTTTCCTGGATTTCCTGTTCCCTGGAAAAACTACATTACCACAGTGCTCTGAGTAGTGATGTTTCTTCCTGAGCTTGTGAACTTCACACGGACTCGGCCTCAATTTCAGTGGCCTGTTGTTTCTTCACTAAACATGGCTCTCATTCTTTTTGCATTAGAGCCTAAGAATTTCAGCTAGAGAGTAGGGTCATCCTCTGGACACAAATTTGCTTTCTGAAACTCCTGAAGTCAGTAGGTGTTCCCTGGAAAGCTCATTCTGCTTTCTACCAAAGTCATAAACTAATTTCTTCTCTTTGATTAAGACCTCAGCAATTTGATTTGCTTGCAACATATGTTGATGGTTTTGTTTCTCTTTTGAATGTCTGAGCAAGCTGGAGAACAGACCAAGCAGACAGACTGAGGCTCCTTCCCTGTACGTAGAGGCAAATCCCAGAAGAGTAGCTCGTGACAATGGAAGGTACACGTATACTCTGCAAGCAGCATGTAAGTATCTATAATATGCTGGCCAAATATGTATCTAGTATTCAGCTGGCACAAACTCAAAAGTTTTGACAGGTATGAACCAAGTTCTGATTGAAAAAAAAATTCAACTATTTCAACCAACATCAGGGTGTCTCCATTCTAAAAACGTCCTAAACATTCTAAATGTCCACTGGTGTGGCAAATGAAAACCCAAGAATCTTAGTTAGCTTTTTTTTTAATACTTCTTTTCTTGGTGATGTTTTATTCTGTCTACAGCACTCTCATGTTATTCAAAGAGATATCCCAGTTTATTTCAGCTGTGGAATAAATCCCTGTTTTTTGGGAACCTAATTTACCTTCATTCTAGATAATGGGAACATGAGATTATTCTGGTTATTAGTATCATCCTTTAGCTTTCTGAAGATAGGAGTAAAAATGATGTTTCAGAAAGACCATATTCTCCTGACTACACCAAAATAGCTCAATTAACTAGGAAGACCAAAGGCTTTTTCTTGCTAATGCAATGACATTGTGTAGCTTTTATTCCCTTATAGAAAGAACACAAAGGGAAACAGAAATACAGCATACTCCATGGTCTAAGATAAAACAGATACTCTGCTTCCCTTAAAAGCAGGCACCACTTGCAATAGGGTGTACATAGAGTGAAAGTTATTTTTAGACATGGATTTTTTTTCCTTGGGACTCGTCTTCAGGTACCTTAACTTACATAATTCATGAATCTACATGTGAGATGAAGGACAGAAAGGTGGCAACATTGTGAGCCAATAGAACACAAACTGAAATGACAATGTGACAGTGATGACTGGGATGACAAATGACAACATTCATATTAATAAGCGCTAGATGACATTCAATCACTGTCCAGTCCTGGCGACAGACAATACAATGTTTAGGCACAGCAGCAAGAGAGAGATGACGGATTTTTAACATCTTCCACCACTTAAAAAGTGAGCAGGGAAGGGAGAAGGTTACATACATCTGTAAAGAGGTGTTGATGGGGTTCAGCAACACAAACTGCTCAGAAAATCTATACGCAGTATTAATTGACCTCATTAACTCTATTTTCGCTTTCAGAACCCATAAATTGGAAGTTCTCCCTTCACACACAAAAGGAATGAAAAAGAAAGTGTTTCTTACCCTTAAATGGGGGCATGAGAAATCTCTAGGCTTTCTGCATCACTCTGTCAATAGATTTTTTGATCCATATACTTCATGGATGAAATTGCTCAGTTGATCCCACTCTGGCCATGGACTGTTGGTTTCACAAGAGGAACGTTCAAATCCCCTTCTGCTCCTCTGCACCTCCCCCCACCCTTAGTCCTTCCTCCAGGGAGCTATAGCATTTATTTCAGCCTCCACGCCAACAACAGCATGGCAAAATCCTGCCCCTTCTTCAAAGTGGGTGGCCTTTCACGCTCTGCCAACTAGGAATGGACCCCAGTCAACTCGTTGAGCCACACCCTTGTAAAATACTCCTTGGTGCAAGCCAAAACTGCATCCAGGGAATGTACTATCATACCTAACATATAACATATATACGTAACATACCAGTTTCTGTCCCCGTTTCCTGTTACGGCACAGACAGAGCCTGACTCTCCCAAGATCAGGAGGTCTTCACTTGCTTTGTACAAACCTATTACAACTGTCCCAGCCATAAATCTCTGTACATCCATATGAAATACATTTATGTCACCCTGACATATTGATCTCCTAGGCACAAGCTGAGTTCTGATTTTCAAGGAGAGAATCACAACATTTCCAATAAAAGGCATCATATAAATGTAAAACTATAGGAACACTCAATAAACAAGGTATACATAGTTAAATAACATTAAGGATTCAAAATTTGCCACAAGCATCAATACAATCAAACACCATACAGCTGCCCTGGGCAAAGTTTCCACTGACATTCTATACACACACACACCTATTTTTGTCCAGTTAGTTTTTCAGTAATTATAAACCTTTGCTATATTCTGGTCTTGTATAAAGTATCAGCAAGCAATTTTTGCATATGGCCACAGAAGCCAAATATTTACTGTTACCTGCCTTATCAAAAGATGTGTTACATATAACACCTTTTATGTATGGAGAAATATTATATATAAACTAGCTGGGAAATATCAAGAGGTAAGTGCCATGTTTCTGGGAAGTAGAGAGCAAAGATATGAAAGCAGCTTGTATTAACAATGCAGGAAGAGCTTTACATTTTTTTCCAATAAATGCCAGAAAACACTTGTTGGCAGTGACAGGTTTGCTACTGTAGAAGATAGAAAATCAGAAGAAAATGTTGCCTAAAAGAATAAACTGCAATGTTCTGTTTGTTATCGCTAATGTTGTTGTTGTTTACTGCGGTTATTTGCCCAAATTATAATTTAGGAATTCTGAGACACACACCCCCAAAAATATTACAGCAGCATATATATATATTTATATATATTTGAAGCCCCTATTACAAGAAGGACATGGATGGGCTGGAACGTGCCTGGAGAAGGACCACAAGGATGATCAGTGGGCTGGAGCACCTCTCCTATGAGGACAGACTGAGAGAGTTGGAGTTGTTCAGTCTGAGGAAGAGAGGGCTCTGAGGAGACCTTATTGTGGCCTTCCAGTATCTGAAGGGGGCTACAAGAAAGCTGGGGAGGGACTTTTTAGGCTGTTGGGCAGTGATAGACCTAGAGGGAATGGATTAAAACTGGAGATAGGTCGATCCAGGTTAGACATTAGGAAGAATTTCTTCACCATGAGGGTGGTGAGACACTGGAACAGGTTGCCCAGAGAGGTGGTGGAAGCCCCATCCTTGGAGGTTTTTAAGAGCAGGCTGGATGGGGCTCTGAGCAACCTGCTCTAGTGGGAGGTGTCCCTGCCACTGGCAGGGGGTTTGGAACTAGATGATCTTTAAGGTCCCGTCCAACCCTGACAATTCTATGATTCTATGATTATCTTTTCTATAATCAAGAGGAGACCTGATAAGGTAAAGAAGAAATGTTTTTAATTGTCTCGATGGACTTTGCAATCTCCTTCACAAAGAATGAACAGGCTTAAAACCCCTGGCATGTGGATTAAACCTAACCTTCATCATCCCCTAGTCTTGTGCCTTACTAACAAGGCAGCTGAGTCTGCCTGGCTGACACTGAAGGGCTCCACTGGCCAGATGGGGCTGTGATGCTACATTATGGGCTTGTCAGGACAGATGTGTCACTGCTAAGGTTTCGAGTGCTTTTCTGCCCTTTTGTTTTGTACTGAAATGCAAAATGCACATGAATAGAAACTCTTAACAGTCTCCTTGTCACCTGCTGTATCTTTTGCAAATCAAGTTAAAGAGGGAGGCATTTCGAAATGTGGCTACTTCACTTAACTGTTCCTTAATGACTGTTTGAAAGATAGCAGCATCTGAATTCTTGATGCATAATTAGTATAAGGTTCCCAGTAGTTGTTTTCCTCTCAGAGGAACTAGAGTAGATGTTTTTATGTCTTTATTTTTCTATCACTCAAATTTAAATACCGAGAACTGAACTTTAAAAAGCTACATAGATGATTGGTGTCCCTTTAGCTGTTATCAGGTATCACTTTCTAACCCATTTGAGTTAGGCTTTAATATTCATTCCCCTTCTTATCAATCATATACCTTTAAAATATTGGTTTCTAATGATACCTCCATGGAGTCTGTCTTTTACCTCTTGGGATAGATAAAGTCGGTGCTGCAAAGTAGAATTTTACACTTGGTGGCTGATCATTACGTTTCCCTTTTCTAAGTCCAGTGAGTATTCAACACCTGCTTAGTCCCTGTCTCATTAATAAGATAGTGACGCATCCCATTGTGGCTCCTCCACCCCTCAACAAGCATTTTTTTTGAACTGGATCATCAACTGCAGTGAGCTCATTTCTAAATGAAAATTACTTTCCAGGTGTTGAAATTCATTATCTCACTGCCAGTAGAAGCAAACATAGAGGTAGTTGGATTATATTTAAATGTGGAAACCCAATAAACTGCGGTGGAATTAGACAATTCCATCCCTACCTCTGGGAGTCGTTAGGATTTAAGTGTAACCAAGACAAGACCAGGACAAGAAATTCATAAATACATTGGAAATGAAAGCAAAATAAAAGGAATGTTGAATGATATCTGACCTAAGATGAAGGAAAACAATAAAAATTTTAATGGTGCCAGGAGGATACTGCTTGTAAAGGAAGTCTTATTTGAAATCTTTTGTGCCAAAAAATAGTACATGGAGGATTACTTCTAGAACAGGGAAAGTTGTTTTGATCTTGCAGAACAAAACAAAGTGTTTGGTCTCAACTATTCTATGAACTTAACAGCAAATGAACCTGTCTACTGCTGCTTCTCCAATTGCGACATTTGGATGATTAGGCTGTTGTGAAAGGATTTTGAAATACTCGGATGAAAAATGTGTTGGTTTTTTTGGTTTATTTGTTTTGTGCGTGTGTGTTTTTGTTTGTTTTGTTTTAACAGATACAGCCATTTTAGAGATTATGAATTGTCCAGATTATTCTTTCTTATGTTTGGTCAGCTACACCAGCAACCACATAAAATTAATGGTTAAAAAAAGCTAACATGCACTAACAAAATACGAGTAGAAAATGGTCCTAGTTAACTACCCTAGTCTCTATCAAAGTCTATGTGAATTAAAGACATAGCACCTTTCAGAAACTCTTGATGTTAAATAGGATCTGATCCAAAGAGTTGAAATAAGAAAAATAATAAGGATTACCTACAGCCTGGGGGTGCTTATAAACAGTAAGTAACATTAATGCCAATACCCCTTTAGGCAGGTGAAAATGGAATTGTAACTGGTGTGATGAGAGTTCTGCACTGCTAATAAATTGATGTCAAGGTGCACTCGTGTCTCTGAGTATCTGATGCAATTTATATGGATATTTTTATTTATTAGTGGCTTCAGATACAATTCATCTGTCTCAAAAGCAGAGGAAAATTTTAACAAGAGTTTGTAAGAAGAGAGCACAGAAGAGTGAATCGTGAGGAATGTAGATAGAAAGTTATCTCTTGGTAACACTATTCAGCAAGACATTTTATTTATATACTATATACATGACATTCGTTTTGTGATGTACTGTGAGCTGCATGGATATACTGCAATGGCAGCGTTGGATTTTCAATCAGCTGGCACTGGAATCCTACATCATTGCTCGGTGCTCTGCATGCACATTTTAATAACACTAGAGTTATTGAGCCATTTTAATGACAGGGATGGTATGAAGCCCTGCTTCAGTTCCTCCTCCTCTCTCTTTTCTCCTTTTCTTGGCTCTCATTTTGAATCCTCTTGGTAAACTGAATCTGCAGAAGAGGGGACAAGTAGATTCAATGTGTGTGATGAGTGCAGACAGCTCAGCAGTAACACCAGGACATCTTTACATTCTGCAATTGTGAAGTGTCAGGATCTGGATCAGAAAAAGGCTTTTTCTTGACTCACTCTGATGTTCTTTCAAAATATGACATGTGAAAATGCAGCTTCTGTTTCTCAAGTTCTCCAAGGCAAGAAGAAATATGTAAAAATGGAGGGTAGCTAGTTGTGATTTTTGCACTGCTGCAAATTTAGGCCCACACAGATGAATTTACAGTGATACCTGTGGAACTATATTTCTGGACTGGTTTTGAAACAAACATAGCTCTAGGAAATCAATACAACTATCAGTATTTTTATCAACTGAGAGTCTGTTTTGTAAACCACATGATATTAAAGTCAGGAATATAGGGCAGCTCTGAATACATATTGATTTATACAAATATATGCATTAGTGCAAATATATGCACTAAAAGTAGCCATCCTTATAGTTTTTAATATTACATATATATATATTTTGCAGATTCTTTTTTTGATTATGAAAGATTGATGCTGAGTCTGTCCAGGGCACTCTGTTTCACTGCCTTTCATCAAGTCCTGCTGTACCACTTCTTCAAAGCATGGAAAAAAATGCAAAAAAAAAAAAAAAAATTCATCAGGCATAATGATTTTCCATCAGAACGGGCAAAGTGTGATTACAAACAGAGCATCTTGTATATCAGGGAAAGTACCTTTTTTCTTTACCACATTTTTCGAGGAAAAGCCAATATTTAAAATTCAGCAACAGCCTCTCCTGAAATCTGTCCTAACAGAACTGTTGGGCTGTGTTGAATAGCTGAGCTCAGCTTGTAGAACTCAGACTCCACCTCCAGCAGATGTTGTGGGAATCCCCAGAGCTGGGTGCTGCAGCACAGGGTGGCTGGTAACTCCCAGGACACTTGGAGTGCGGTGCGGCCACCTGAGGAAGATGATGGGACTCGCGTTGCGTGTCTGAATGCTGACTCTGGCTCGTGGTGTTACTTCATCTGTCTACAAGGGGCTGTTGCTTCTTCTCTTTGGGGTGCTCTGTTAAAGCCTGCCCTTCCCTTATTGTGAAATTTTAAGTCACGAGAGCGAGGACAAGTTAAAAGAAAAGCTGACAGCTGTTGTTTTAACGTCTTCCCTATGACTCTTATCTACCACCGTGACATTCTCTTCCTGCATTCATCATTTACAGATTTGTAAGTTTGTAGAAAAGTCTTTGTCAGATGAGTCTTTGTGCAGATATGCAAGAGATCTGTGGCCATACCCAGGAAGTTTGCTGGGAGCAGCAAGTATTCCCTATCTTCTGCTTTCACAGGGGGAAAAAAATGCCTCATCCTTACCAGTAGCAGTAAGCCGCTATAGCTGTGTTACAGCAGTTGGTGAGATAAGATAATTATGAAGGCATTAACAAAATGCATGCAAAATTAGTTGTAGCTCACAGAAGGAAAGAGAATTCAGGAAACTATTCAGCCAATCCTGTCACGATTGTGAAAGAGGGAAAATACTAATGAAGTGTGAATATGTAAAAAAGACGTAAAAAGAAGAAATGGTCAATTCACTTGGACACGGCACATATCTGAGTAATAAATATTCTAGAGTGAGATATTCCAGTGTCACACAGCTGTAAAACAATTTTGGTTTTGAGTGCACAATTCAACAGTAAGATGAAATTTGGGAGCATGTTCTTCTGAAATCACCCATGCATTCCATTAAAATCTCCTGAACTTACTGACTATAGAAGTCACTTTTATTACATAAAGATCTCCAGAAGTCGATGATGTTGCACTGTATGCAAAGAGAATGTTTGCTTGTGGACATAACGCTTCCCACGTGTTGCAAAGCCACAACGAACGGGCCTCTCAACTTGTACCAAATTGTGGCACGTTACCAGCGACTACGCCAGTTGTACTCTAACATTAGGAGCCCCTCCTAAGCCAGGAATTTGTGTAAAACCAGGCGGTATTTAATCTAAGCAGAAATCTCTGCTACTTTTTCTATGTATTTGTTGATGGTTTTTGTTTGGGTTTTTTTAGAATAGCCAAAGTTCTCGATTTTGTATTTTTAATAGGCAGGATATTTGGATTAGTTTACAAAGGTTAAAACTGTGTTAAGTGAACCATCTGAACTATTTTGCCATGATGACGTTTTACATGAATGTAAAACAAATACTCCATTGACTAGGAAACCTGTTTGCTCATTCTAATCCAGTATGAATCTGGTGCCACAGGGGTGTTCTTCGTTTCAATTAATTAGCATACTTGAGAACCTTTTGTAACTCAGCACAGAGATGCATTCCCAGACCTTCGGTAAGAAGGAATTGTCAGGTGCCCAGGAACTCACAAATACTTTGCTAAATCTTGGGATTTTTACTAAGATAGGATTTTATGTAAATTCACAAGAGGACTGTTAGAATTAATTAAATGGCCACTCCCTTATACCTTTAAGCACAGTCTTTGGATAGTGTAATGCTTGTATAAATTTTAATTTTCATGATGCACTGACTTACTACTCCATATAATGAAGCGAATACATCTTGAGATACTTGATGAGATTTTTGACCTCGCCTTTTTGACCTTCCTTTATTGCACCGCTTCAGTCCATGTTTAAATATCATGCTGTAGAATGCAGCTCTCCAGGAAGCCATCTGTGCAGCGTGGAGAGGGTTTGAAGCTGCGAGAAGTAATTTTGCCAGTATGCCCAACTCAGGTTTTTCCTGCTTCTCTGTCATGGTTATCAGGCTATGTCCATAACACGGTTGTCCACTATGACTGCACAATTAGATAGTTAATAAATGTGAATACATAAATAGCTTACGGAAGAATGATTTTTGACATTACTTCCTTTTCAACCCATAGTGAAATACTGTAGCTTCAACTGCTCTCCTGTTTGAGTTTATGACTTTTCTCAGTCCATGCTGCTTTAATGTCCTCAGGCACGGTCCTTAGATTCTTAGGTTTGTGACTTTTACCATGCAACATAGATTTCTCCACACACATTCCTCTACATTTCTACAAGCTGGATTGACTTCTTGTCACACATCACACTGACTATTCAGCATGTTTGAATACCTTTTTGGTAGTAAACAGTTTGGGTAGTTTCCCATTTAGCTGGAAGTCCATTTCCATATAAACTTGACATCCCTAAAACTGGGCATAATTGTAATGCAAAAGAAAGGAGCAAACTGAATGCATCAGATCAGCTTCTGAGTAATCCCTGATGCTTTTTTTGTTTGTTTGTTCTTTTCCCTTTTTTTCTTTTCTGACAAACTAGTGGAATTTCTTAAATGGGTTTGATTTTAAGTGCATTTGAGGAATTTAATTTGAATTATGTTAGCATGTAATATTTGAATATAGATGAGTAAAAATCCATACTGTATAAGTAAATCAATAAAGCGTGGAGGTTTGTGGAAGGGAGGAGGACACTGCAGAACAGTCTTGAAATATCCTCTGATTAGTGATTTTGGTGATAGCCAACAAATTATCTGAAACATTTTATATAAAAACTAACATAATCAGGGACGGGTGATTTTTATTTTGCTTAGCATATATAAGTCGAAGACGTGTTCCACATTCTCCTACTCATTCTTTGGCCAATTCATCTTTTTGTGCCTTACCGCTTGATGGTGTTCTCTTTGCATAAAATACTCCACTTACTGCTTCTTCACCAGATGGAATAAGAATATGGGAATAACTGTACAAAATAAGAGTATGGGACTAAGCGTTAGAGTGATGTTTGTCCTGTGGCAAGTGAGGGAATGGTACTTGTGGAAATACTGCGTCATCGTTACGAAGAAGAACAGAGAGGGAATAGTTTAAGCAAATCATCGTGGGTGGCATAGCACCTTACCGCAGTGCTCTAAAAACCATGTGTTAATTACAGAATGGTTGATATGCAGCACACTTGCATGAAACGTTCTTCCTGACCTGCGTCTGAGAATGGGCAGTTACAGCAGGTAAGGTCACGTGTGACTTACATGTATGTTTGTATGCAGGGAACGTCTCCAAGCTGCAGCATAGAGCAGTTCCCTTATCTCAACTTGTGCATTGTGAATGCACAACGCAACGCCTTCGCAAAAATATGTCTGACAACACTCCATGCCTCAGGACAGAGAAAAAGAAGAGGCTAATGCTATAATGTGTTTGAAAATAAATCAAATTATTTATAAGGAAGATTGAGGACAAATTATTTTCTCCAAGTTTTTACCATAAATCATTCTGCTGAAACTACTTTGCTCAAATACCTTGAATTTAGCTTAGTGATACTGGCACAATTTCTTTTGTCTTTCTAGTCAGCTGCTCTGCAGCACTTTCTGAATTTTGTTCAGATGAGCCATTTTCAAGTATTGTTTTGAGAGAGATCATAATCTAACAGAAGGGGAAATAAAGGCAGCTGGCTAGACTCTTCTTCAAATAACCATGGCCAAGAAAGTCATTAAAGCAAATTAAAAACCAAACATGGTTTTCTCACTTCTTTACTAAATGCCACAGTTATTCATCTCTGGAAATGGACAAACACAATCTCAGTCAAGCTGTCATTATGAAGAGGAATGAACAAGTTATAATTTGAATGCTAATCAAATTCTGATTTATCAGTCTCAGCTGCACTGCTTTGGTGGGCATATGCCAACAAATTTAACAAACATTGCTTCTTCCAGAGAGCAAAGTCTGTGTTTGCTTGTCTTCTCCGTAAGTGATTTTTAATACACGCTATTAATGAAACACAAAATAAAATACAATAAGATGAAAAGATTGGGTTTGCTGAGGGCACATTTTGTGACACAATATTGACAGAATGCCTGTGTTACAGCTGAGCAGAAAAGATCTGATGGTAAAACTAGTCTGTGATGGAGAGGGTTGCAGTTTGACACCCGCCTTAGGTAGCTGATGACAGGAAAAGAATGATCACAAGGATGAGTAGGACAAAAGTTTAGTAAATTCCTTCCAAGATGCATAAAAATGCTTTGAAATCAGAATGTTTTATTGATTTTTTCTTTTTTTTTTTTTTTCTGTATTGTCACTACAAATATCATCTGAAGATCTGAAACCGCTGGTCAGTTATTTGACATTATGTCTAGTGCAGTGTCTTGAGATTCCCACGTCTGGGTTCTTTTGCAGAAAGACTGTCTTTAGCTTTTGCTGTAGTTTAATTCAATTGGTTACCTTGGGGGAGACCGCTTTGACTTTCTTCAAGTTAAAAGTAGTCGTGATGTGTCATTTGGAATTGCAGAGTGTCTTGCACTGTGTAAGCTGGTTTATAAAAAATGAAAAAAAAAGGGGGAGTGAAGGGCAGTGGTGTAGTGAGGGGGGCAGTCGGGTGGTGAAGGGGGCAGTGGATCTGTCCTTAGCTTTATGATGTGACAGTGCTGCTTATTTCCTAGTCCTGCTGTCCCAGTAAGAGTGAAATGCTTCAGTCTGTGCAGATTCCAAGCCTTAATGATGACTTAACAAAGCAGAGCACGTGGGCAGCTGATGTAATTTGGCAGCTATCTGACAGGAGTCAGAACTGTTTTCCCCATCTCTGCTGCTGTTGCGTTGCAGCTAGACAGGGGTAGTCCCAAGTCTCAGGTTGTAGCTTTCTCCAGTATATACTTAACATGGGGTTCAGCACACGTGGACCTTGGGAACACAAGGTGCTGCAGGTATTGCATAATAAACAAATAATGATGGTATCTCATGGTTTGATTACTTTATATCCTTTGAAGATAACCCTCATTTCTGAGTCCGGACACCAGGTAGCCACAGACTACTCATAAACACATATAGCTGAAGCCCTGCTGCCTGCATTTCTTAGGCGTTGACGTTTTGGCACAGAGAGGAGGCCCGCATGAGGTCGTACAGCAGACTAGTAGGAGTAGGAAGAACGTGTTGCTGAGGTACTGCCAGTGGAGCAAAACCACGTCTGCAGGATGCTGTGTCCCCTGTGCACCTTACTCGCAGTCCTTCCGAAAATACCGTCATTGTTCAGAGGTTGTTTAGCTGCTTTTCTGATGTTAATATGGAATATTTTTCAATACCCTCTCTGCTGCTAGTATAGCTGACTTCTTTTTCAAAAACATGCTTGCTTTTAGCAAACTTGTTAAACATCTTTTCTAATGACCATTTTGCAATCTCAGATCTCGATGAGGATAGGCCACCTTTTATCTTTGCCTTTCAAGAAATAACCTTGCCCTGAATCTTTCCCAGATTGAACGCACAGATTTTAAGTGGTGATTTCAGGACATGCCCCGTGTATGAGCAGCATTAATAACTGTACAGCAGCGTTGGTCTCACCGCGCCAGCTTCAGGGATTTTACGGGTCACAAATACACTGTATTTAGGAGAAAAGCAAGCATTGATTTTGTGCCATAGTTGATGTTTGCCTTGCTTTTGGAGCTTTAGCCTAACCCAAGTAGGATGAGTGAAGGAATTTAGTGCCTTTGGTTCTAGTAGGAATTAATGTTTTAAAGTTTACAAGTTCAGTTTCTTATGCAGTATCCCCATTGACTTACACGGTAGAGATCAGAATGATTTACAATTACTGTTGGACCTGAGAATGATTCCCAGAAGTCAAAGCCCAGTAGTACTTCAATAAGCCACTGTAATAAGATATTTTATTATTATGGCTTTAAATGTCCTGCAGTGTGCGGTAATTCAGATATAAAATAATTAAAGGCAATTAAAGACCATTATAAGGATTACTTTGTGCTAATGACAGACTGTTTGACTCAAGGAAGAATACCTTCTAAAGTCATTCAGGGAACATGATAGCTAGTCAAGGTGGGAAAGGAAGCACATCCCTAAGATCTGAGTGGGAAGAAGACAAAAAAGGTGAGAATTTTTTCCTTCATCATGGTCTCTTTTAAGTATCTCTCCAAATTGCAGATTATCTGATAATTAATTAAACATTTGTTTCATTAAAGATGTCCATAATGTACAACTTTCTTCATGAAAGTATATTCCTCAACACATAAGAAGAGATGATGTTTTTGTTTTACTGCTGATTTTTTATATCATTGTTTTATTAAATGTATTAAAAAAAAAGGCTCATTTTACAACTGCCAGCAAAACTTTTTAATAAACCAGCTTGGGGTTTTATTATTTACATTTAAATACAAGCCAGCAACTCACAGGAGTCAGTCAAAAGAGAAGGCACTCAGCTTAGGATACTTGAAAATTTTAGTACATACCCAAGATATTCCAAGTCTTGAACAGCTGGGATTACGGTAGCCACTCTTCATTTTCTATTAAAGTTTTTAAGAAATAACAGGATACTGGTGATGTGACATCTGCCCTTGTGCAGAAGAAACAAAACAAATTCTGACCTGTACTATTTTCTCCAAATTTAGAGTAGGCCACAGTAGCTGGCTAAACGTGAGTGGCATGTTACGAATTCGATAAATTGTTAATTTAATTTATACATAGCTGAATAAGGCTTCCCTACCGAGTTACAGCAGTCCTACGTGTCTAATAGTAGTAGAACATGTCTAATGGAATTACATAACTGCTGTTTCTTCCCCAAGAGCCCAAAAAACCTACAGTTTGTGCCCAGTATGTGAAAGCTTCCCTCCAGTCCACTTCAAATAATTATTGTGCCTACTGCACTGACAGTAGCTCGTTCTTGACTCTTTCTTATATTGCAGAGAAGCATGTACAGAGGAAACATGAAAAAATGCCAAATGGGTAACAATTTCTTTACGTACAACAGTGTACCTTAGACATTCCTGGTTGGGCTGCTGTCCTTTGGAGATCCACAGCTATCTCTCATAGCAGATTACACAGCAAGAATCCACTTGTAAAGTTCTCCAAATAAGTGATTTTATCTTCTATAGACAAACATGAAAATAAAGGGTCTTGCAAATATCCAGTAGGGTAGTTGTACAAAAGTTAGTGCATCCAACTGATTTAATGTATCACCATTGAAAAGAATTTAGTTTTACCAATCTGAACACAAAGAACATTGCCAGAACCTCACCATACAGTGATGCTGGAGGAAAATAAGACTTCTAACGCATAAACATTGGAAACTAAGTCAAAAAAATTGTTAATCCATAAAGAATGCAAATGTTAACATGGTTTTTATGTAAGGCGTAATGACAGGCATATCATTTAAATATTACTCTTCATGTGAAAATAAGTAGTTTTGTGTGTGACTTCTTTCTAGCAGCTTTAAAATAAAGTGATTGCTTCTCCTCTAAGTTTTTGAAACAAAAATGATAATAGTGAATCCCTGCAATTCAGGAGAATTGTGAAGAGGACCCGTGTATGGAATTCTCTCACTGGAATCTTTTTGTGATATCAAAAAGAAGAACTCAAATTTCCAACACTTTGTGTAGTATGAATGGCTGACTCCCGTGGAATAAAATCCTTCCTGTAACTTTATTTTCTAAATGGTAAGACTTAGAAAAGTCTTTCAAGAGCGTGGCAAATTCATACACTTCTAGAAACTATTATTTCAAATTTAGAGATGCGAATCAGCTAGTGCATGAAAGGTTACCAAATCTTAAAACATAGGTAAGAAAACTGTATGCGTGGAAGGTGTAAAGCAATTGAAAATATTTCCAAGATGCGATGCTCCGTTGATCCAGTTTTGGGCACTACTGCAGAAGCTACATCTGCTAGAAAGTCCTGTACATCCTTTTAGCTGTTCAGGATTTAACATTATCTGCTGGAAGGGAACACCCCAGCCACTGCTTAAGGATCTAAACATAATAAAACTTAACTGAGGTGAAAAGAATCAGTTTTTCTAGTTTAATAGGTGAAAGAAAGGGAAGCATTATCTTATTGAGTTAAAAAGCAATACATACATATAAGCCATTTAAATTGCCACTATGTCAACCACAAAAGCTCTGTCCTTAGATCATGACGCTGGTATCCAATTGCTACAGTAATTCTTCAGGCAATCACTGTGCTCAGAAAATCCTTTCCCTTATTTTCTAAAGAGTCACGAGTCTGGCAGCTGATTTTTTCCCTTTAGCTGAAGAAATGGGGATGGGAAGCAAATGCTTGATTCATTGTTGTTCCCAGCAAGAGAATGTGTGCTTATCACTATAATCACAGATAAGAAGAGGCTGCAGTCATTGAAGGAATCTCTTTAGATCTGGCAAATTTTATATCTTCAATTAGATTTTGACTTCCCTACTCTTCCTTATATGCAAAAGAAATTAGTTTTTTTTTCTTTACTCTTTATTGATTCAATAATAAAGGAAAAAAACACCCCTCTTTTAAAATAAGCCATTCTTTTATTAATACCAAACATACTGCTCTATTTATTTAGTTAATATGATACCTGTTTGTGGTAACATATTTTGTACACAAGGTTGCTTTGCAGTGTTAAAAGCAAGGCCATATAAGCTTTGAAAAACCTATTCTTCAACTGATAACTGCAGGGTCTCTAGTGAAACTCTCCCAAGTTCTTCTGGCTTACACTTGATTTGCTTTAATAAGGGTTATAGGGAAAGAAAAACTATTGAAACTCCATTTTAAAATGCCTGGCAACAGACAGGTGGAAAAGACTTAGAATTACTCTTTTTCATTACTGAGGGCCCCTTAGGACTGCACTGGAAAGAATCCTGTCTGCCCCAGATAAGAGTCTCCCAGCAGTTTAATGTGCCAATCAGTTGCGCTCAGCAGCCCGGAATCATCATATTGCAGCTATTGAATAGTTCCAGACCATATGCTCAGAAGGATGGGAAATGTGATATGTGTCACACTTCCAAAGAATGATGATGAAGAGCATTAATATGCTGATGAAGAAGGAAAAGAAAAAAGAGAGAAATCCTGAGGAAGCAAACCCACCTGTGTTACAGAGCCTGACAGACCGGCTGTATGAACTCTCCCATTCCATATATAATTAGGAGGTACCATGAAGTCTACACCACACCAAATTACTTGGTCTCTTCCTCTCTTCTCCTCTGTTAATATGTTCTACTCTTTTAAGTTTTAAGAGAGAAAAGAGTTAAATTAGAATGGAAATATCTACAAAAGACGCAATGAATGTTTTATCCAGCTGGTAGAAACTATTTGGGTGCATTTGGGGTCTAATTACTTTACAACAACTGAGTGTTGGACCAAGCACGGCTCCATTTCTATTAAGTAACACACTAGTAGCTTGAAGGCAGAATGCTAATGAAGCTTCTAAGAAAGTGGGAAAGCAGTAAGAAAATGATTTTCTTATATATTTTAAACTTTCTAAAGCAAATGTAGTGATGTCATTGTGTAACATACAGTGTGCTTGTTGCCGGGTAAACAACCAGTGGGTCATGAGGAGCTTTTTTCAGGTGCCTCACCCAGTGATCTTTACTGCACAAAACCGTAGAGTAAATTAGGAGTTAGTACAAGAAGCTGAAATTCCAATGGCTTCTGTATTTACCATGGACTATCTTCCTGTCCCTCCAATTGTTCATAAATTCTACTAAACTGTATATTGGAGGAGCAGAAATGTTTTATGGGAGGAATTCCAGATCCAGTGTTTAAAACAACTGAACAAATAAATAATCTAGAATTGGCTGTGCAAATGAAGTCCTTTAATCTTTTAAGAGGGATGTGCCCTTTAAGGACACAGGGAATTCTGAGTAACCCAAAGAATAATTTTTAGTTTAAGCTGGCCATACCAGTGTCTTAAAGCATACGTATGTATTTAATGAACTTCTCTGATACCTTTATGGCAATAATTTTCCATAACAGAGACAGAAATGCGCTGTATTTGCCAGGATTGTGAAGCATAACAGATTGTACAGTGTGCTTTTCTAGAGAGTACTGAAATCAAATCCACAGATTCAGACAGCTTTAAAGAGCAGAGTTGTCTGCAGCCTGAATAGAGATCTTAGTTTGGAAGGATGCTCTCATTTTCCTTTGTCCTTGTAACAAAAGTCACTGATTAACAACGCGTTCAATTGTTATGAGAGAAATTATGGGATTTTTTACATTTATTCTTATTAATGTCATCCCTTTGGCTTTCTGATTACTCATGAATTTTCCTGAGTACTTTTCTGTATTCCAAAATAAAATTTAACGTTATGCATTTTGTTTCGATCCAGATGAGGCCAAGTTTCAGCCTAGTGAAACTCAATGAATATTGGCTTTGCTTGTATAGAGAAGAATACAGACTTTATTTTTTTTAAATATAAAAGCTTAACATGAGGCAGATTCTTTCAAAGTGTAGTGCCTTCTTCTGATTTATGATCATCGTGATTTCATTATGGTTCAGAAAAGAGATGCCCAAATGCTGTATTTCGATCAAAAACTCGTACCAAGAGCCTGCAACAGAATAAGCTGTTTGTGTTTTGGTTTTGGGTTTTTTCCTCTTCTGAACTGTGCTTGTACCGTTTAAGAGACAGCCGTGTATGTCCACTCTTTTCCTTAAGGTTTACAATGCCGTTATTAGACCTAACTCGACTCCAGTGATCAACTGGCTATGGTGGTTTTATTTTTATGGATTATTACCAGAGTAAGCGTTCTGTATTACACAAACAGAAGGTGACTGTGTTGCTTGCCATCCATATTGCTGAGGAAATAGTGTGTCTCTCGCACTTCATGTCTCCTTTGCCTGTAGTATTAGTTTATTAGAATATCTTTTTAATTTGTACAGGGTGAAAGTGTCTATGAGAGACTGATACAGATATCAAGCAAAAGAGTCTTTTCCTTTGGATGGTTTAAGAAAAAAACAACATGGAAATGTAGGTTTCTCCTGTCTTTAACTTACTCAGTTGTGTCTATTTTCCCACTCAATTCCTTGTTTTCAGTTTTTTGCAGATGTCAAAACTGAAGTTCACTCTTGCACTCTCTCTGCTACACTAGCAAATTTCCATTTCAAACCAATGAACAATACAAGTTATTCATCAGTAAAAGGTTGTGTGTCTTCTGTAGATCTAGATGAGAGAATCACCTACTTTCTTGACTTGTACTTTCCAGCATCACTTTTGTCTGTCAGGTGTTTCTCAGAGATGTGAAATACCTAGTTTGAAAAAGCTGGATGTTTCAGCACTGAGTTACGTTTGTTTTTCTTACCACAGTGGTATGTGTTCCTCACCTAAAGCTGAATTTTCAGGGTGCAGTTCTTGGAATCTCTCTCTGGTAAGTCTTGCCTACTGTCTCACTTTGAGGTTGCAGTGTGCTTATTTGTGCTCACATCCACAGAATGAGGCTGGTTTGATTTTAGCAGACAGAGCAGTGATACTATGTCAGAACGTCTGGACTTCAGTCTGTGTGGCTTCACATGGAGATTGTGCAACGGTTGGTAAACGTTCTTACCTTCATGGGCACTTGTTCGTTGCGAACAAACCAAATCTTGGCTTTAGCTGGAGTAAGTGCAAGTGTTATACTTGCTGTAGTTATTTCCTTAAGACTAAAGCATATGAAGCTGGCTAATAAAAAGTAGAAACTGCAGGTGACTTGGGAGTGGACAGATTTTTCTGGAACAATAATGAAAGGCATTCAATTCCAGGTCTGATCAATTTAAAAAGTAGTCCAGCTGTTGCTGGGCCTGCCAAATTGTTTCATCAGATTTGGCTTCAATCTGCAGTGAGACATGTTTACAGAAACAATTTCTAATGCTTCTCTTATCAAAAAGAAATTTTTATCTCCTAAACTCCATTATTAAAAACTGAAAGAGGAAGCTGTTTTCTTTCAGTTCCTTTGAAAACTCTGTAAGAACATTTCTTTACATAAAATATATTCTTTTTCATTCAAAGAGGCCTGCTTTCCATACTTAACAAGGTATCATTGTAATACTACAATTTTTAATTGTATTCCCATTATCACTTTAACTGTAATCCTACCACAGCTTCCTGTGTGACTGATTCCTTCCTTAGGAATGTGGCTTTCTCTTAAACAAATAAAGCTGAACCAGAATTTAAAAATTTGTCGTACACTTGTTAAAAACCCGGCGGCATCACCTAGCCCCAAATAACGGCTACTGAGCAGGAATTCAGGTACCAGAACCGCAGGCAGCCCCATGTGAGTTCCCTAAGGGGCTGCATCTGTGCTTTCCTATTCATCTGTGCCAGAGCTTTTGCCCTGGGGCTGAGAGTAGCAGAAGGACCTTGATCCCCTCCGTGTTAGAGAAAAGCTTACTACGTTCCCCCTTCGCACTGCACATCTGCACAGTCGGCTGCAGATGTGAAGCAGGGAAGCAGCAATTCAAGGGAGCTGCTCTGTTCCGATCACAACTTTCAGACTCCCATGTTTGTTCCCTTTTGGTTTGAAATCAATCTGTTTGTCCTTATCTTGAATTGCAACATTCTGCCCTCCTTGCCCCTCAGCTCCCACTTCTCCTGGCTGCCTCTATTTCAGTGCAGTAGTCCATCTTTTTGAGCACTTTCTCTCACTTTTTGACTTTGCTGGGAATGCGCCCTGGCAAAAGACCAGTCATACCTTTTTGCCAGCTCCTTTTTCAGCTTTATTTCACCAGAGTCAGATCTAAGTGTGATTATAGTAAGTGCAGTTATTGATATATTTTCTTCATTTTGAGATTGGATCATCTCAGTTGGTAGCTTCTGAAGTGTGGTGCCTAGTTCAGATGGTAAACTTTTGGATTTGAAGGTGCCAGTTATATACCAAATAAATGAATAAAATTCAAACTATTCTCATTTCAAGGTGGTCCATCATTTAGCCAGAGAATTGAAAGACTTCAACAGGACATACCAGAACTGGGGTTTTTTTTAAAGTTACTGTAGGTCAGCCCAGGTTGGGGTTACTTTATGAGGGAGACGTTAAAAGAATTAGTGGGTCACGTTGTCATTTTTTTCTTCGTAAAAAGAGTAGCAGCCCTCTATTTATCTAATATTGAGATTGTATGGCTTTTCACTTTTTCTTCCTACATAGAGACAGAAGGGATTGTGACTAACACTGTTACCAGAGCATTAATGCTCAGTGATATGGATTCCTTAATCTTTCTGATTTGGGAATGAGAGCTATCAAAGCAGCAGTTTAGTCCATGTGTTCAACAGGCACAGAATTGCCCATTTGGCCACTGAGGTGTGTAACTGTGATGTTTTAGGAAAGACAACCCTTTGCTTTTCAGTAATTTTGTGCTTATTCTTTATTCTTTTGATTATAGTCATACTGATTTAGTTTAGATTTAGGGGGTAAACAAGGCTTTAGGGAAAGATCACTATGACAGGCATCAACAGAGTGCTAAATATATAGAAGTTTTCTCTAAGCTGCAATGACAAGTTGCACTGCTCTGTTGCCTGCTGTTCGCCTCCCATTTCTTCTAGCTGCTTACATACTTTCTTCCTTCAGGAGGTGAGCAAGATGTTTTTCTTAGTCTGGACTGCTCATTCACTTACAATTACTCAAGTATTTCACTCAGTGATGGCTCAGAGTACTAGGGAGGTTTTTGCAGTGGTAAATAAGATCTGCACCCCAGGGTTGGGCTTTCAGCCATTTTTTCAGCTATTTGACCAAATGTGGGATAGGCAGGTGTTTGCAATGTTTGGCAAAGTCAGTTGAATGGGCCTCTTTCGGCTGCAAAACAGCTGTCTTAAATGGTAATGTTATTTTGTGGGACAGCTTGTGTAGGTGGGTAGAAGGGGGAGTGCAGATATTATCAAAGCTGAAATGGTTTGGGCATATTTGGTACTGTTTCAAAACCATTTTTTCCATAGTTGTGAGTGGGTGATGGGTTACATTATAATGTGTATATTCATTTTTCACCCTACTCAACGCTACACCCGATAGGAGTGTATTAAGCAAAGTCCAATCAGACAGAACTTTGTTTTGCCATTCTGTCTCAGACAGAGACAATGACTATGGCAGAGTTTATGTGTTTCTAGGTGACATTGTACCTGCATGTTTGTTCTGAGAGTCACTATGAATGGATGTGCTCCGTTCTTGGAACAAAAGGTGGTCAGGTTTGTCTCCCCAGGCTGAGGTTGAGTTCCTCAGTCCTGGAGCACTCAGAGAGTACTTTGCCTCCTGCACAGATGACAGATGTTTAACCATGAAGAAAATCCCATTGGGTAAGAGGAGCAAACTTGTCACTAGGCTTTATCCTGACCTTACGGGCATCAAATGCCCCAAGCCTCAGGTACTCATAGTAAGGACTGGGACTTCAATCTGACATGAATATTCTGTGAACAACTGCTTTAGATGGAAAAGTTTTGTGTGTTTCAGTTAGTGTTAGCGAGGATGGATAGTTTGTAGTCACCAGGGGATAGGAAGGTGTTCAGCTACATCTTTCCTAATTGGGTCTGTGCTTCAATGTGCCGTGTGATGTCTAGTGTGACAACTGCTGTTGTCTGCTGACACCAGAAATGGAGCTCTGTTATAGGCACATTCACCCCTGTAATACCAGCTGTGTATGTAGACATACCTACCCTTATGTAAGTGTAAACTAGGCTTTTGTAGGGGCTTGGGGTTTTTTTAAGGGTTTTAATGTTTTTTGGTTGTTTGGTGTGGTGGTTTTTTGGGTGGGTTTTTTGGATGTATTCTTACCTATGAAGGTATATGTTTTTTGAAAGAGGAGCAGTGCTGAAAAAGATTACGGTTGCCTTGTTTTATAGAAAAAGAGGCCTAATATAGCAGCTTGGTCAGACTAATTCAGTCCAAGCTCCAGCTGAAAGGAAGAACGTTAAATAACACATCAGGTTCTGGTGATTTTGTTTGAGAGGAAACAAATGAGGGTCAGCAACATTTTGTTACAGTTCAAAAACACTTAAGCCTAAACTTTATTATCTGTCTTGAAATTATGAAGTATCCTGTTATGTATACATAGCATATCTGTAAAGGTAGTTTATAGAGCTCATGTAAATACTCTGTCATGATAAAATTTGATTTCAAAACTAAACTAGTCTTGAATGCTAATCATTTAGTTAACCCTAGCCAGATGAAGATCACCTTTAAGGTAATGTTACTCTTTTGCTGTAGTTCAAGGCAGAGCTCTAGGAAGACAGCTGTAGTTAGGGACATAACAACGTGTATAAAACTGTCAAATAAATAGCTTACGTTGTAAAACAGCAAAAAAACCCAAACCCTAAAAGGTGTTTTAAAATCCTGTTGCACGTGGATTTCTGAATGTAATTCCATCCATTCTCATCGAGATAAAAATACATGGTGTGAATTACTATAATTAAGCCACATTAGACATAGCTTAGATCTATTTTACAAATATGTTTCATTCTAAGAAATAATCACCATTCAGTTTCCAGATAATGTTTTGTGTCTACAATCTAATAAATCCAGCTTGCTGAACTCTGTTGAAGGTATAGCAGCCTGGTAATTTTCCATTCTGTGTCCTGTTTTGGTGTTTGTGGGGTTTTTTGTTTGTTTGTTTTGCAAATTCTCTTTTTGAACTATTTAAGTAGTAGGATAGAGACAATAAAGGCTAATTATTGAAAAGCTGTAGACAATTGAGATAAAATTCAGAAGTGACCAAGCTACCATCACTTAGATGCCCCACTGCAACCACAAATGCTCTTTATTTTAACATAGTCCTGATATTTTTGTTATGAATGTTTATTCTCTCTTTGAGGAAGGCTGAGTCTGTTTGTCTGTCTGTCTGTCTATCCTCTTTCTTTTTTTTTTTTTTTTTTAAGGCTACTTGAATGCAGGCAGCACAATTAGCAGGGATTGCTAAAACACAAAGCCTGTGGCTCATTTCAGTATCTAGAAGTCAATTGCTTAGGGCAAAGGGAGGCAGAGCTGTGGAGTGAAGCAGCTGGTTCTGATGAGCCAACATCCACCCTACAGGTGTTCCAGGAGTTTCACTTCACCCTGGCTCTCGGCTGAATGTGTGTTAGTGGCTGGAGCATGTGAACTGTGCTCCTGTAACTCCGTCTGAGAAGTGTACACCTCTCCTGTCCGGAGTCTGCTCCCTGGGATGAACTATAGCATGGTAAGGGGGGCAACTGGGAGATCCAAACACTGATGTTGATCTGCTGTGAGAATGCTGTTTGACCTGTCTGATCCTACACCAGCCAGAAGGTCTTTCTGTTCCTAAGACAGAGAAGTTGAACCCCTCTTGTCTTCAGAGATACTTTGTGAGGACAGAGAGAACTAATTTTTACAGGACTAAGGCCCTGGACCTAAAAGTTTTGCAAACCCAAGTTTTCTGGTTTGTTTTATTGAATTTCTCATTCCATTTAAACTAGAGGGGACAGGTATTTTCAGAGCATTTCCTCATGATGACTTTGTTCATAAGGTTAATAATTGTATTAGAGATGTAGAACGTTTAGAAAAAAGGAGAGTGAGATTGAGAGAGTTGATTCGGTTCCCGGAGTGAGCAAAAAATAATGGTGGAAATTAATTACAGTGTGTTCTTCTTGGCTGTAATTCAAATTGTTCGATATAGAAATATGTCACTTCCTGGTATATAATAATTTTCCTCAATCTTATTTTTCCAGGACAGTGTAATCTGAATGGTTCAGTATATTTAATCTTTCAGTTGATGCATTTTTACTTTTGAAATTAAAGTTACTATTAATCCAGAAACAAAACCTTTCAGTGGCCTCCATCTGAGTGAATCAAAGCATGTAGTTTAAATGGCTCAAGATGCCACTTGTAAGAACTGTAGTACTAGTATAATTTGCTAGAGCAGATTTGTATATGGAAATCAAAACTTTCACCTGCCATCTGGTGGAAAAAAACCTGAAAAGCTGTAACGTGTGAATCTCATAACTAAGGACTACACCTGTTTCCAGCCTGGGAGTAACACAGAAATTCGCAGTGCTAGCTCTCTGCAAGGAAGACTTTATGGTTATGTTGCTGACTTCTTTACTGTGTATGCTACAAGACTTTTTGGTCTGTTTTAATTCAGTATTAATAGGGTAAAAGAATTAGGCATCTTAGGTTTGACTAACTGCAAATTAATTCAAGACAAGGGTAGTAGATTCAGTAGTTGGGTTATGACATGATAAAGCTTGATAGCAAGCTATGGGAGTAGGAGAAACTATTTTTTTTTTTTGCAATTTGTTCTGTGTGGATGGAAATAAAATGTTTCTATCCTTTTTCTGTTACAAACAGACTTAATACATTGCTTTTACTGCTATTGAAGGACTGTTAACAGCATCAACAAAAATCCCTCATCAATTAACTTACTGCTGCTTCATTTTCTCAATTCCTGCTATTAGTGTTCACACATTTTAGTCTTTTCCTACATGTGATTAAAAATTTTTTTTTTGCAGTTCACCAAAATGCAATCATGAAAAGCTTAAAATCCTCCTGAATACACCTGTAGATAAGATGACCAGTCTTCATACTAAAACAGTGACAGTGGTCAGGTCCTACAGGCAGTGATTTAAAGGGGCAGAAACTCATCCTATGGAAATGTTTATTTTGCTAGGATAACTTTCAGTTTATGTTGTTACATTCTTCAAATCTACAGTTGCGTTTAGGGACTACAGTACGTAGTGGGTACTCTTGTAAGGTGTTCGCTTCAACTCTGGAGAAATGGCAGGTGTGAAAAGGAGCTTTTCTTTTGAATTTGAGCTTTCTGTCAAGTTGCTGATTCTGTATGAACACTAGTATTTCTGGGGAAAAGAACTGGAAGACGGGAAAGTACGGATGGTTTGTACTGGGAATTATCCTTCGGTTGCATAAATGGCAGTTGTGGTTATTCACCACAGTTATGCCCCAAATCCATTTGTTCCTTAACTGTAGCACTGCATGAATCATTGGAAAATGTTGGTCTTACTGGAATGCTCATGTAACTTTTTTGAATTGTGTAAATCACAGTCCTGCTAAATCTTAACATTTGGAAGATGAATGCAATACTCGTGTCTAATTTATATATTTCAATTTCACTTTGTGTGTTTCAGTGGTAAAAAATTCTGTTCTACCACTGACCTTATAACTTAAGAGCATAGGAGTACCTCTATTATTCTTCAATACAAATTAAGTTGCTGTGATTTATAACAGTCTTTAAATCACAATATTTTGTGGATAAAAATGGGTAGTAAAAATGCGTGAAAATAAAAAATACTAGCACACGTAAATATAGAATTATGAATTATTTTTAGAAAGACAATAACTTAACTCGTAAAAAATACTGTTGTCATAAATACTTCGTAATTCCTTTATATAACCACATTGTTCTCAACTGACTTTCCAAGTAATCTTCATTAGTTGTTTAGTTAAATTGTGTTTAATTTAAATGACATTTCAGTTATTTCGTTAAAGCAAAATAGAACTTCTAAACAATGACAAAAATAACATACAGTATCACTGGGCAAGATTTGTGATTGCCCCCCATCCCTGCCTTGTTAGGTGTGGTTCGTGTGGCATTTGGAGGGGTTTGGTTTTGGGTTTTGGGGTTTTTTTTGCAAGTAAACCTTTCAGAGAGACTTTAGCAATTCTGTACCATGTTAAAATACTCCAGACTTGCTAGGGAAAAGCTATTAAAAAAAATAATAAAATAAGGCTATTGAAAGGGAAGGCAGGTACATGTTGTTAATAGCTTCCTTAATATAATTTGTTACAGTGTGCTTTGCATCACAGATAACAAATTAAATGACTGGAATCAGAGTAGTTGGGTTCAGCATGTCTCCATATTTGCTGGAAAATAAAACATCATCTCCTTATGTTCAGAGCATGCTCAGAGGAAATAAAGCAAGGCAGATATGATAGGAAAACATAAAAATGTATCGATTAAAGCCTCTGGGAGCTGTGGTCCTACAGTAATATTCAATCATATGTCACCTGCAGTGCACTAAATGAGTTTTAAAAGTTTTTAATACTCCGTATCACCAAATAAATCACTGCAAATCACTAGTTGCAGCAGTTCTTTTTTAATCAGGAATGTTACTGTAACAAGTGTTATATTCTGCCATTACAGTTATGCGTTTGAAAATAAGATAGGAAAAAGTTCTTAACTTTGCTTTAAGGAGAAAAAAACTATACTCAAAACTGGCAAATTTTTACTGCTGCCTGCATGTAGTTAACTTTGAATTGTGCAGTTGGGTAAGAAGCAATGTCCAATTTATGGTGTGTTAACTACACACATTAATTTGCAATGTGAAAATATCTGAAGCAGATTAGTTCTCTCCTATAAAGACTTTCCTTTTAGGAACTAGGAGCGTCCACATGGGAGCTTGACAGGGGTACCAAACACAAGGTGGATGCAAATTTGATACAGCCCTTAGAAAAAGAAAAATTCTCCCTATGAGCTTTCAGCCATCAGACCACATTTCTACAGAGCTATTCCTTCTTCTCTGAGAAATGGAAATGTCTAAAGTCTACATGAGCTAAATGCTTGTGTAAAGGTTTTAATCTTCAAAATGGTGGTGTAGTTCTAGAAAGTTCAGTGTTAAAAACTTTTGGATTTTTCCCTGCCCCTTAAGCATTGTTCTAGTACACAGGTGATTCATTTTGCAGGATAAAATAGATCTTCAGCTTGTCAGTCTGCCCTATTTATTAACCCATCTTTGTGATGTTTAATAAATACATTATTAAATGTCATCAAGAGCCAATGAAATCTTCCAGACTCAGAAATTACCTAAGTTCTAAACACTCTTAGCTCTGATTTCTCCATAATAGAACTGAGGTACCTGTGTACCTTTTGAAGAGGCAGGTTATAGGTTCAGGATTAGCCCTAGTTACATTATGTACAGTTTAACTTTTCTTGTACTGTAATTCATTATTTCAAATGGCCTAACATTAATCATTGCCAACAGCATTAACAGGAGAACAAACAAACAAAACGCCGAAAGCAAACAAACAAAAACCAGTTAGACCAGAAATATACACCCCGATTAATCCAGCAGATTTATCTAAATAACTGCCGAGCTGGAAAAATGGCCTGTGTTTGTACTGCTCCCTAACCAATGATAACTGGAATGAAAATGAAAGTTTCTCGAATCCATTCTTCTGCTCCTTCATCCTAACACAGTTTGTTACATTGCTGTAGTAAATTATTAATCTAAACATTTGGCTTGTCCAAAATCAATGCTTTTTACCTGAGCGGGCTTGTCCATTGTTAGAATGAATTTTGCCTTAACTACAGCATAAAAAAACCCCACAAAATTGGGAAGCAAACAAAAATAATTTTACTGCAATTGGTTACACTGAAAAAAAAAAAAAGAATACTTGAAATCTGAAGTTTATTTTGATTGGGTTTAGTTATCATGACCACTTTAGATCTCAAGTTTATCATGTAAGAGTCTCTTCCTCGCGGTGAGCTCACACATTTCAGAAAGGTTTCATGGCACCTTGCTGCTGCTTAAAATGTTGTTACCCTTCTGTTTCCCAGGCCCATCATACAGCCGTTAATTTGTTACATTGATTCACAGCCCGTATCTTGCAGTGGATTTTTCTTATTAAATATCGTAGCCTTAAAAATGAAACATCAAAATGCTATAATGCTTTTTTTTATACTAAACTCTTTTGTTGTCTGTCTAAGCATGTCTGTCTTGTACGTTTAAATACTTAATTTTCTTTTTCAAGATCTAGCGATGATATTCTTTGGAGCTGATACTTGCTCGGGAAAATTCAATTATTTCTGTAGCTCTGAAAGGTGTGTGGTGCATAATAACTTTGATAATTAACCCCGCGTTTGGCAGTATATTAAAAGTGATGTTTAAGGATTACAATTCAATTGCTTGTTATTGCAGTGAATGTTTGCAGTCTTACAGATCACTGGGTTGTTTTTTTTTTTTGCTAGAGATCCTGAAGGATCTTAACTATTAAGGCTGGTTTTCCATAACTGGACTTCTAGAATATTCCTATTTTGTTCATATAATTAATGAATGTGTGTGGTGTAAATGCTGCGTAGCATAATAATATAAAATAAATATTCAGCACTCAACATAGGATTAAATACTCGGCCATCCTCTGTGAAGTTACTTGCTAGGTCAAGGAGCAAAGATGATTAAATATTGTGATGAGGGATGTATTAATTATCTAAAACTATTTGGGCTGTGGGGGAAAGGAAATATTAGAAGCTACTGCATTTCAAATCAGTATCAAGTGCAAAAATATATTTGGGCAGCTGGGGTTAAGTTATAAAATACAAGAGAATAGACTCAAATTCAGTTAAGTAATGGGACTGACATATTTCCTGATGGCACGTTGTGTCCTAATACTGAAATCGGGGAAAATCCAGAGGCTTTGCCATCTAAAGAGGGAGCAGTATTTCCTTTGGATGTAAAATAGTAAGATCTTGGTAAAACCAATAGTTTGGCATTTCCTATAATGTGTCATGGCTATAATATAAAGTAGTGATTGTCCCCTCAACAGTAACTGCACCAAATGATTGTGGTCAGACTGTTTGTGTTAAGGGAAATAAATACCAAGGGGACCTTCTCAGTTACTCTAGGAAGGTGCTTCCCCTCCTGCCCTTAATCTCAAGCATGCTCTGGCCTCTGCTTTTAAAAGCTCAAAAAAAATTGTAGTTCAGTAGCACCAGAATTTCTCTTTTATTCATGGACTTAAAAGGTCTAATTATATAAAATAACTATTGGTAGTATCTCAGCATGAAATAGCATTAATAGGGCTCTCTGGAAAGAGCCCTTCCAATATATTATGTTAAGCCTCTCAACAGTTGATCCACCTCTCATCTTTACCATAAGATTTTCTGTCTGTGCCTGCAAATACAGACCCTCAGAAAAGGCTGCTGGCGATGGCTGTGAGGCAGAAGACACAGAATGTGTTTAAGCTCTGTTGTTCCTCCTGAATTTTGTAAAATCAGCTCATATTTGGAAGAAGGAATCGTAGATTGATATTCATCTTGGAAGTGAATACCAAATTAGGAGGGCAAATGTACTCTGCAACACCCTGTAGGTCAGGACTTCAGCTGGAAGTGTTTTAGTTCACCCACTCTTCAACGTTAGCTTAAACTGCAGAGATCTTCACTGGTGTGTAATGTGATTTTGATATCGCAGGGAACTGCAATTCCTGTATATTGGAATATTTCCAAAGAAAGCAAGAGACAGTTTCATCATTCTGCTGAATTACCTGCAAAATGCAGTTAATGGCTAAGCAAACACTTTACTTTTACATCTGTTCGTATCTTTCTTCAGATAGTCATTTCCATAGAAGTTCCAGAGTGTCAGCTTTCTAGGAGGTAAAGATAACTTTCTATCTTAATGATCCGTGAACCTTTATAATCGCAGAATGGTGGGGGTTGGAAGGGACCTCTGGAGACTGAGTCCAACGCCCTTGCCAGGGCAGGCCGCACAGGAACAGATCCAGGCGGGTTTTGAAAATCTCTAGAGAAGGAGACTCCACAGCCTCTCTGGGCAGCCTTTTCCAGGGTTGTCACCCTCACAGTAAATACATAAAACTCCTTTAGAGAAAGGTTTAGAATATTCTTTATTCATAGATATTAATGATCTAGTGCTCCAATTCTCCATGGCACTCTTGGACACAGGGAAGCATTTTTCTATTTTCTTTTCACTCTAGTGGAAGAGGACTTGTTTTTAGCCTCGCTGGGACAGTCTAAATGCTGCTTATTTCATTAGATAATGACTGTTCTCAGTTTGTTGAGGAATATGTAACTGACAGATAGAGACACCGTATATCCTCTCCAGTGAGAGAATATTCACCATAATTAAAAAATGTATTATTAACAAACCAAAATAATGTCAGAAATAATACTCGTTTGCTTTCTCTAGCTGTTGGCTATTATGTTCTGCTTGACAATTTAGTCATTCCTTATCTTTACTTCTGAAAAATATCACTTTCTTCTGAAGAAAAAACTCCACTTTTTTTGTGTGTGTGGGGGGGGGTGGTGGTGGTGAGAGGTTGTTAGGGAGCTCATGTAGGAGGTAGAGAAGCAAATGTGGCCATGAAGAAGCAATTATAAAAGAGTTTACTATGTAAAGAAATAGCAGATATTTCTTATTGTATGAATAAGACATAGATTCAATAATAAAAGTTATAAACAGAGCTGATATACATCTGTTCAGCAAGAAAACCTAAACTCAAAACAGAAAGTGGGAGAAGTGACCAGAGGTTTGAAAAATGCTTTTATTCAATATTTTTAAGGAGTTGCTAAAGAAAAAGGAAAAAAATGGCATCTGACACATCCAACAATGGCACATGTTCTGATTAGTCACGTATCTGAATGCTCCTGTTTGTTTTGCTCTGAAATAAGTGAGCAGCACAGAAGGATGTTATTTTGTCTTTGTTACTGAGGAAAATGGAACAAATAAACAGCAGCTTGTATTTTGTAAATTTTGTTTTTCCCCTGGAATCTTAGTTCAAGAAGATCAGTTGGGTTTACAAGACACTAAATTTCTTTCAGTAGGTGCTTTGCTCCAGTAACTTTGTTCAGGTAATGTTACTGAAAATTCAAGCTTAGAAGTCTTGCCGAAATGAGACTCCCTGGATCCTTCCGACACAGATTTACTTTATTTCTCTTGTTTTACAAACAGAGAAGTTGAAAACAAGGAGCGCGTAAGCACCTTGCTGAGGACAACATACAGTAGTCGGGCTAGGAACATGATTCAGGTGAAGGGTGAAGATCAGTGATAGCCTTTTTGTTAATTGCTCATGGCCAGAGTATCACACCAGCATGCTGGTTTCCACCTCCCTCCCTGACCAGTGGGCAAGGAGAGGTGTTCAGGTGACAAATTCCCTAGCAATTGGTGGCGGAGTGGGCGGGAAATGCAGTTTCGTTATTATTCCTGTGGTGGTGTCAGAGGAACTTCCCTTTGCTATTGTCAAATGAAGCTCTGTAATAAAATGGGCAGAGGATATTTGAAATGAGCCAGTTACATGCAATTTATTAGTGCAAGTCAAAACTCCCTTTCCCTAATTTGTTTTTTCCCCTTTGACATAAACGTGTAGCCTGGGCAGATTCAAACTTTCTTGCAATTCGAGTAACTTCTACAATGTAAGAAGAAGCCTCCTAACAAGATTGAATTTGCTATTGTGCAAGTTACAAGCTGAACAAACAGAGATTGGGCAAGTTTCTGTTCATTCATGTGCCTCCTTTAAAAAACAAATACCGGTTTAATATAAATGGAAATGAGTGTGAACGTAAATCTTGATCTATTGTAACCTAATAATGAAAGCCACACTGTTCCGAGTCTAGGTAAATGAAATAAAGCCATAGGGTGGTTTTGGGGTTTTTCTAATAAGCATATGAATCATCACTTTTAGTTGAGATTTTTATCCTTTTATTTGCTCAATGTGATTTTGGAAAAAGCCATTATTTATGGAAAAGCAGCTACTTGTCTCTAAAGAAAAGCACATCACCCTCTCGAATGATGTATAATATATATCTGGGAAAAGATAAAAATAATGTGGCTAGATATTTGAAAAGAAAGTTTCCTAGCTGACTTTATAAACTTTAATATTTATATAACCTTTAAGTAGTCAAGAAACTATGTCTAATGACAGTCAACTAACAGCTTGACCTTTATGAAATGGAACAATGGTAGCACACTTACAGGAGTTTCAATTCAACAGCAACCTAATGTTGAATTTCTTTGGGCTATTAATGTACAGTAAGCACACCAAAATTCATCCCGAGCCTGCCAATATATTGTCAGTCCTGCAAAACTACAGACTAGCGGGTTTGAGAAATAATTTGCTTCAGGTTTCTGGATTCTGTTTTGATGATCTTGCTCCTAATTAGATGTGAAATGTCTTAATAAGAAATATTAGAAGGGGTACAGATGCAAATTGGCTATTACCACATCCAAAATCTTTGTTAATCAGCAGTTTGATAATTTGTGTGTGTATGCAAAGTCTAAACACAGTGATGTTTTTTCTGCCTTTTATAGAGGAATTAATCATACTGTCAGATCAGTTTGAAATAATTATCAAAGTGAGCTTGAAACATTAAATACTTTCACAAAGCTTAAACTGAAATGTTTTTCTCAAAGGTACAGCAGAAGGGCAAATCATATTTGAATTTCACTGGGTCCTTCATCACGTAGGTTTGACACATAATGAAGTGATGGCTAGTACAAGGCTAGTTTTAACTAGCTACTAGCTACTTAAGGTAGCAGTATATAGGATGCTGGTACATAGGCAAATATCAAGGACTCTGTAATTTATTTGACCAAAGTGTCCAGAACGTGGTTGTAAGGTGTAAGGAGATGGATACAGAAACCATTTGTATGTTTTGGTTTGGTGTTGGGGGTTGGCTTTTTTTAAGTGGGGAAAAAAACCCCAACTTACTTTATTTATAACCCCTATAATATGTGAGTTTAGAGTTTTCAAGAGCTTTGACAACTCTGTTTTTCCTGAAAACAATGGGACTTTTCTTTTTGACTGAGGAAGTGATAAACTACCTTTTATTTTAAGGCATAAAACAAAGTTAGGTCTCCCTCTGAAGAAACAGCAACAGCAGGAACACACTAATGTTTTCATTTGAATGTTGCACTGTTTGTGGACACTGCTGAGAATTCTGAAATCTGACTGGTGTTGCCTGGCACAGTCTGCTAGGGCAGACGGCACAGGGATAGAGATCTCGGTTCTGGTTTGGTTTTGTGTAGGTTTTGTGGCGGTGGTTTTTTGTGTGTTGTTTTTGTTTGGATTTTTTGCATGTGTCTGTTTTTGTTTTGGGGGTGTGTCTTAGCAGGACACGTAGTCTCTCTTCAGGAGGATCTGTTCCATGGTCTTGCTGGGCATAGAGGTGAGACTGTTCTGTAGTTTCCTGGGTTTTCCTTTTTATTCTTTCTGAAAATGGGCATTATGTTTCCCCTTTTTTCCATCAGTGGGAACTTCAACAGACCACCATGACTTTTCAAATAATGATGGAAGGTGGTTTAGTAACTTCATCTGCCAGTTCCCTCAAGACCCATGAATGGATCTCACTGGGTCACGTGGACTTGTACACGTTCAGGTGGTCCTGAACCTAATCTTCACTTAAACTGGGCAGATTTTACTTCTCCCAGTCCCTGCTTTTGCCTTCTGCATCTTGGGCAGTGTGGCTAGAGCCCTTACTGGTGAAGACTGAGGCAAATATCATTGAGTACCGCAGCCTTCTCCATATTCCTTACAATCAGATCTCCTGTTTTCTTCCATAGAGGGCCCACATCTTCCCTGGTCTTCCTTTTCTCACTGACATACCTCTGGAAGCTTTTCTTTTTACTTTTGATGTCCCTGGCCAGATTTAATTCTATCTGGACTTTATAGCTTTCTTAACCTGAATCCTGGCTTGGATGGAGGAAACTTTGTAAACCTCCCAGGCTACCTGTTCCTTCTTCCACTATCTGTAGAGTTTCTTTTTGCACTTGTGTCCAGGAGCTGCTTGCTCATCCATGTTTAAGGGAGACGTTCTTGCCTCCCTTCTTCTTTCTTGGGATGCATGGCTCCCGGGCTTAGAGGAGGCTTGAGTATAGACCACCATTCTTGGGCCCCTCTACCCTCCTGTGCTTTATCCTATGTCACTCCAAGTTCTAGAATACCTGCAGAATACAGAATACTACTTTGATACTAAAATTCCTGAAGCAGAGGAGAAACTAATTTTCCTATTAAAATGTTTTTGCCTTGTTTAAGGTTGGAAATTTTGTGGCTTCAACTATTTACCACTGGAATTCAAGTGTAAGTAATGCTGCTGTTCAGAAGGCTTTTAGGATGACGTTTCTCTTGGTGTGTTTTTGAATAAGGACCATCTAAGAGCTATTTCATGTAGCATATTGTACTGTCTATTCTGGTCTTGTGATGTATTGTTTTACAAGTACAAATTAAAAAATGACAGCTGTGTTGAGCTAGAAGCTCTCTGGCACAGAGATTGTCATAGCATGGTAGCTATCTTCTCAATGTTTATGAAATTCTTGTGCTCCCTTGCACTTGAAAACTTTGTCTTACTCCTCCAAGTACCCTTCCAGACAGGTTTTGTCATTTTAAATAGGAATAAGTGTGTCTGTCCGTGTCACAAATTTGGGTGATTCTATAAACTTTGTGCTTTGAGTTTGTTTTTTTTATGATGTGGAGATTTTTGAAGGTGTTACTGGAAAATGGGTGATAATTTAATAGTGTAATCTGTGTTAAAAGTATAGACTTGTGGGAATCTGCATTTGAAATAATACTAAACTGAACTTCATTCCAGCTGCTTAGTTTTATAAGATTCTTGTAGCTTTCTTTGTAGTCACTAATTTCAAATTCCTTTTTAGTGTATGTTTTACCTCCTAAAAACTTCACCATTCTATTATTGTCTGAAAATTGAATGCCTGTTAGTCAATGTGTTAAATTCACTGTAGCCAGATTAATTAAATGATCAAGTTCATCTCTTCAACTGCATTCTTACCACAATTGGCAAAAATTAGGGAGGGATTTGAACTTAGAAAACATGGTGGATGCATGTGTTACGGAGACTGTTCCCCCACCGAGGTCTTCTCTGTTTCCATGGCTTAGTAGAATGCCACAGAAGATATGATATTTTAATTCTACAGGTTTTGAATCACGTTATTGACTATTTAATAGTTACAGTTTATATGTGGAGTGGTTAGTTTGGGTATCATTGTACATTTTCTGTAAATCTTGGAATTTAGCTTTAAAAGCTGTGGTGGTTTTAAATGCAGCACTTAAGGATGGTTTCCTTAAAAATTATGTAAACATTACCAAGAGCATTAAATTACTAGAAGTTTGGTTGTAAGTATCTCATGGGCATCTTTAAGCGTGTCTGGCTCCCCAGATTAGGTAATCTGAAGAACAGTTTAAACTAAAGTGGTTTAGTCCCTTTTACTGTACAGCTGTCTATATTCTTGCATTTTTGTGCCTCATTTGTTTAAAATGACCTTAACGAAATTTGAAGCACACTATTAGCTCAGAAAATTGGGCTTTTTGGCTTGTCTTGCTGATGCATTATTTTGGCAAAAGATGATTTGTACTCAAAGGGCCCGATTCTGACATTAGTGATATAATGCAAATTAAGGACAAATTTTACTTCATAATTGATGTGGAATTGTGTTCTGTGTTTCCATCTGTACCTTACAGGTTTTATGCAAGATTAATCATGTATCTTGGAAACAAATAAGCTGGCCCATACTGATTTAGAAATGAAGCAAAGTAGCTGTGAGCTTTGCTCATTCAGAAGCAGAAAAATTTGGGTGAATTATCAGCATAGGGCTTGTTTTGTTGGGGTTTTGTTTGTGGTTTTGTATGAAAAAAAATTCCAACTTTCTGTATTTTTGACAACAGTATTCTGTTGTTAAGGCGTAGAACTGGAGCTTTACCGTTACAAATAGATTTAGGATTTTTTTCCTCTGATGCCATCATTTTAAGGATCAGAGTTCTAGAATGCTTGCAGCAGCCTTGTATTTTTCTGTCTGTTCGTGACAAACCAGCTACTGTACATTCATATAGAGCAGTACAGTCCTTGCCACTGGCAGTCTCTCTGTGACAGAGAGCCTGTAGGCTGACATAAAGTGCAGCCTGTTGTGAACTGCTAAGTGGGAGTCTGCCAAAAACTCAGCAGACAGAACTAATTGGGGAGAAAAAGGATTTTTGTGCCCTCATCTCTCCCTCTTCAATTTTTTTTACAAGACGGATATTGTTAAAGTAACTTGTTTATGTAAGATTTGTCTGCCTCTATTTTCTCATTGCATGAATCATTTTTTAACTTCAAGTCTTGCACTGCAGGTCACTGAGCACTTCCACATGGCGGCTGGCACAGGACCAAACTCGAGACACGCAACTCATCACAGTTGATGAAAAATTGGTAAGGGTTTTCTACTGCATACAGTTATGATACAGCCTTCAGGGTTATTTCTGCACAATAGGCATTCAGTGTGGTATTCTGTGTTCTAGGAAAGCCATATAAATGTGAACTACAAAGCAGCAGTCCTTCATGTATTTTTAAAAGGGGAACATTACTAAAACATAAATATGTGAAGGAAACACAGCACTCAAAGTGATAAGCCACATAAAATGATGAGTACCTTGTTTATTATATTATGGCTAAGAACCTGTATGTAATTTCTAACGTTTGTTCTTTTTGAAGTCTGTGTATGTTTTCTATATTATACAGAATTTACCAGCTTCCTGAAGTTATCTACAAGGGGACCAATATTAATAAAGATACTGTGTAAAGAAGCATCACTCAAGGTTATTATTACTGTGCTTATATACCCTAGCTTTTGAATATGCATGAAGTTTAGGTTACAGCTAGGAACAAATGCGTAACATTCTTCTGCTAATCAGTAGCAGATCAGATATTTGGCAATCTTTTCTTGTAAGTTCTTCCATAATGTGTGGTCTGTTACTTTAGATGTCACCTGACACTTATGTTTACATTATTCAATAGTATCATTTTTGTAAGACTCCTGGGAGGAATGCATTACAACAGAAGCTTGCTTTTCATTGGCTTTCATATCTCTTTTGAATCTTGTGGAAAAAAAAAAATCCCATAATATATACCAGAGAGCTTATACTGTGTGTACTTTCTTGTATCTCTGAAGCTATATTAACCACTGAAAAAATATTTGAATTTGTATTTATAAATTGAACATGTGTAATGAAAACTACATGTTGAAACAGTTGAAGTTTAACAGGCTGTTGGGAAAAAAACCCCACCTACTTTAACAACTCTTTAGGGCATTTTGTTTTCTTTCCTTCCATGCTTTGTAACATAGTTGTAGCAATAATAATCTAGTCACAGGTAAAAAGTTCCTTTATAAACTATTTTCTGAATTAAAAAATACAGATATATGGATCTTATTGTTAGAAATCATTAAGTTGCATTTTGATGGATTTGTTGGCTTTGTCATACCTTTTTTTTTTATTTTTTTAATTTTTTTTTTTAAAGCCTGGCATCGCTTTATGGATGCTTCTTACATGCCTATCAGAAAGAAACAGCAAGAACGAATGGAAAATAGGATATGGTTATCCTTGTTGCCTTACTCCTCTTGTAACTTACTTTGAAACTGAATTATTCTGTTAGTTGATGTTTACAAGGCTAGTAGAGTAGCAATGTGGTTATTGAAAACATTTAACTGCATATTGTAGTTGAATTAATCTATTTCCAGTGCTTTTGCAGGCTTTTTATTCCTCTGTGCACATTCACATGCTAGAACTTGATCAAAAGGGATTCCTTTGAATTATTTAGAGTCCCATTTGGTTCTGTAAGTACTAAAATACTCCTTTTCCTGGGAAACACAAATGAAATAGAAGGGGGAGGAGCATCCTGACATTGAATTATTAACCAGCAGTCAGTTACGTTCTTACTGCATCCAGCATGTGTTGAGTACAACAGAAAAATGAGTTCTAATGAAATAGTAGAAAATACAGTAGTTTAGACCACATTCATTTCTCATATTAGAAAAAAGCGCAGAATCTTAAATGTAAAAGGAGTTAAATGCTCAGTTTGTGTAGAACATGTCCAAGAAATGATATCGTTGTTTCATTTGCTAGCTGTTTTCACTGAATATTGAATAAAATAACATTTAATGAATAGTTAAATATGAAGAAAATAACATGCATAGTGAACAAAGGTAAACAGAAATACAGTTCTTGCATCACATTTTGAATCTCTGGCCACCAATTAGGTCATACTCCAGGAGTCTAGACAAATAGCTGTGTGAAAAGTAGTCTCTCAAGACCATGCTTGCATTAGGAAATTTGGGCTATAGAGGACAAAGGCTGTTGGCAGCAAATCTCCCTCAGGTAATATTCCAAACAATTTAACTGTTTGTGCCTCTGGAATAGCATAGCTTCCATTATCGTCATAAAAAGCGTTAGCAGCTTTGCCTAAAATGGATATTTAAACTATTTTACGTTATTGTGATTTGTTTCAATTGCAGTAGCTAAAAGTCATCCAGTTCAGCGTGTGTGCTTTAAGCAGGCTTCCCAGTCAGTACTGGTGAAGCTGCATTTTAGGTGTTTAGTCTGCAGTTTCTACAAAGTAGGCACTTCCGTGAAAGTTGCTATCTGCCAACAAAAGGACTTCTTGTAGTGGTTAATACTGATACTCATAGAATCTCAGAATGATAAAATGGTTTGGATTTAAAGGGACCGTAAGGATCACCTAGTTCCAACTCCTGTCTTCCACTAGACCAGGTTGCTCAAAGCCCCATCCAGCCTGGCCTTGAACACTTCCAGGGTTGGGGCATCCACAACTTCTGTAAGCAACCCGTTCCAGTGCCTCACTAGCCTCACAGTGAAGAATTTCTTCCTAATACCTAGTCTAAATCTACCCTCTTTCAGTTTGAAACCATTACCCCTTATCCTATCCCTACACTTCCTGATAAAGAGTCCCTCAGTATCTTTTCTGTAGGCTCACTTTAAGTACTGGAAGGCTGCTATAAGGTCTCCCTAAAACCTTCTCTTCTCCCAGCTGAACGATTGTTCTCTCTGCTCTCTCAGCCTGTCCTCACAGGGGAGGTGCTCCAGCTGTTTGATCATCTTTGTGGCCCTACTCTGAACCTGATCAAGCAGTTCCTTGTCTTTCTTATGCTGAGAGCCCCAGACTGAACAGTACTCTGGGTGTGGTCTCATGAGAGCAGAGCAGTGAGGTAGAATCACCTCCCTCCACCTGTTGGCCTTGCTTCTCTTGATGCAACTGAGGATACGGTTGGCTTTCTGGGCTTCACTTGCGCATTGTTGGCTCATACTGAGTTTTTCATCCACAAATACCTCCAGATCCTTCTCTACAGGGCTGCTCTCAATCCACTCACCACCCAGCCTGTATCTGGGATTACCCTGACGCGGGTGCAGGACCTTGCACTTGGTCTGGTTGACTTTCATGGGGTTCACACAGGCTCACCTCTTAAACCTGTCAAGGTCCCTCCATGTGGCATCCCTTCTCTATCCAGTGTGTTGATAACACCACGAAGCTTGGTGTTGGCAAACTTGCTGAGGGTGCACTCAAGCCCACTGTTTGTATCACTGATGAAAGATGTTGAGCACTGGTCCCAGTATTCACCCCTGAGAAGCACTATTCATCACTGGTCTCCAAGAACATTTGAAAAATAGAACAACTGCCAGAAGATATCCTTTGCATCTCTAAAGCAGAATATTTCACTGATAATGTATATGCTGTAGCTCAAATCAAAAATTACTGCAAGAGTAGTTACATAGAAACATAGAAATGTCTGGGTTGGAAGGGACCTCCAGAAGTCGTCTAGTCCAACCGCCCTGCTGAGAGCGGGGACATCCTTAACTAGAGCAGGTTGCTCAGTCCTCTGTCAAGCCTCACCTGGAATGTCTCCAGGGATGGGGCCTCAACCACCTCCCTGGGCAACCTGTTCCAATGCTCCACCACTCTCGTGGTCAAGAACTTCCTCCTGTTTTCTAAGCTAAATCCACTCCTTTCTAGTTTAAACCCATTGCCCCTCATCCTTTCACTCCAGGCCTTTGTAAACAGGCCCTCTCCAGTCTTTTTATAAGCTCCCTTCAGGTA
>JAAGNO010011043.1:0-34317 GCA_033439905.1 Ceryle rudis | reverse complement strand
GAGTCTCAGCTGGGGCCTGGAGCGACTCCTCTTCCCGGCCGTCCCTCGGGGTCGGGGCTGTTTGTGTCTCACCCTCTTCCCTCACCCCTCGCTGCCCGGCTCCATTTTGCCCTCTCCCAGGCTCGCTTTCCTCGAGGCGCCGCGAGCCTCTCGGCGGGGCTCAGCCGTGCCCTGCGCTGGCGCGGCGGGAAGCGGCGCGAGGCAGCCCCTCAGCTCAACCCAGAGGGCCCCAGGGCGCGGGCACACAAAATAAGATGCTAAAGTAAGTAGTGACTTTGATCAGAAGTGCTTAACAGACATATGTGCTTAATAACTGAAGTAACTTTTTATCTGGGATCTCAAAGTTTTGGTTTGTTTTTAAATACTGGCTTTTAGGCTGCAGTTGCATCACATTTGGGCAGTACAGAAATACACTTTAAGATGCAGTTAAACAGTTACATATAAGAACCACAAGTTTTGCAAATGTTTGGTGTTATCCCGGGTGCATAATTTAAACGACAGTATTGCATGGTAGCCGTTTGTGAGATGCAAATCAAATAAATAGCTTTATTTTCCCACAGGACTCATAACTATTTATAACTAGTGTGTGTGTACGTGTTGTGCACATGTGCTTCTATTCCCTTTTTTGTTAAAATGTTTTGCTCTGCTCCATCCTAATACCCAAGAATGCCTTCCCCCCCGTCCCCCCCAACTTTATCATAAAAGTACTAGTTTGGTCAAGCCACTGATTACCACTAAGTGCTTGGTATTTGCAGGAGCAGCATAACTAATGCCATCCACTTGGGTTGTGGTGTCTGGTATAAACTGTGTCACCTTTGGTGTGACTAAGGATCGTGCTGCAGCTCTACTTTTCTCTGATGATGAGCCGTTCAGAATCTGAAGACTCTCTGCTGCAGAATAAGTTAGCCATAAAAGATCTGTGAAGGACTGTAAAAATTATTACATTTAAAATCATTTCTGTTGAGGTTTTTTCATTAATTTTCTTCTGTATTGGTGCGGTCTTTGGTTTTCCCATTCTCCTCACACAGCTTAGAAAAAGTTTCTTTAATTGTCACCAGTTTCAATTCTTTATTTTTACAGCTGGCTGGGATCAGACCTTGCTATTCTGTTTTCTACCTGTAGTGACTACACAAGAATGAGACAGAAATATTAGTGAGAGGAGCTTAAAACTTGAGGGAATTCAGCCATATTCACACCTCAAAGCGCTCCTGAGCATGTCACACATGTAATAGGCCTTTTACCATCTTTCCACCACACCAGGTCTCCTGTCCCTTGGAGAAACCAGGGCATTACCTTATGGCAGTGTGGGAAGTACCTGCTTCCTCTGATTCAGGTCGGGAGTAACAATTCATTGTAAATCCACGGATCAGCCCAGCCCTATGACATAGAGGACTTATCATGCAAGAGACCTTTTGATTTTGATCTGTAAAACTTATTTCTTTTTCAACAGCTCTTAGAAATTTTTGATAATTCCCTTTCTGTGGGCTGTTGATAATGAAGGCCTAATCGCTTCTATTTTTACTCCTTACAAACTGCATTCGCATTTGGTCTCAGCACTCCAAGTTATTAAATTGTACAATAAAGTCTCCTGCTGTGCCTTTAAATCTGATAAGCTGTCGACTTTGAGACCACTGGTGAGTTTGTTCAGACTTGAATTCTCTGTAGATATAAAACTAGCGCCCCTATAAAAGGTATAATATTTGTCTTCAGCAAACTTTGTCAGTCACTAAAATTTAGACTAATTTGTGAATTACTGCCTTCTCAGGGCTGAGTACATTTTTGGAAAGCAGCTGCTGGGCTAGATTTTTAAAATACACCTTGATTTTTTTTTTTTTTTTTTGGTCAGTATTGTGGAGAAAAATCATAAGGAAAAAGTGTAATAAATGTGTCATGAGTTTTGTGTTTGATTTTTTATAGCTTATTTTATTATTGTCTAAGCTCTGAATTCTTTAAAAGGAGACAGAATTAGAGCCTACATTAGGAAGTAATTCACTGCAATCTTTGAAGTTCACTAGATCAGAACAGTTGATGTTGAGCCCCCTGTACCTGTGCTATATTTGTTTTGCCAGTGTTACTTTGGACTAGGTTTAGTCTGGTACCAGAGGTTAATTATTTCCACTGGGTGTCTCTGAAGCTGTCCAGAAGACAGGTCATTGCTTTGGATTCTTACCTGCTTTAGGGGTTGGAGCGTGTTTTATGCATCCTTGTGTGGCACTTCCAGTTGTTTTTCTAAAGATAAAGAGTCTGTCCAGGGCAATCCCCTCTGTAAACTTGGCCAGTGTATGGTACGTGGAGGTGGTTGAGATGCACAGCACAACTGTTGTACAACTCATAAATAAAATTTGTATTTTCTTCTTGAGTTGGGCGAAGTAGCTATTTGTGTTTCTTCAGTATAAAACAAGGTCTCAAAATCTCTGTGATGATATCACACCTGCTTAGAGAAGCAGCAGAAAACTTTCAGTCTTTAGTGGGAATAAAGGTGATTCTGGGATGCCTCTGTTTCTGCAGACCTACTTGCTGTCTGCACCTGCCCATCGAAATTCACTCCTAGCAAAGCCTGTGGGAGTGTTCGGAAGAGGTGAAGAAGAGTTCTCCAAGAAAGGAAGATTATCTATGTGCTCATGTAACCATAGTGCTACTCAAAAACTTACTGCTGCTGGGTTCTGGGCTTCATCCCTTTGTCAGAGCTTGTAATGAGATGCTCAAAAGGCAGCTTGCTGTGACAGTCTATAATAGTGACTCCATTAAAGACTTCAAATGAACCAGAATCAGGGGGGTTGTGCTCCTTTATACTAAACAAAGTAGCTAGAATTGAGAGTCAAGTTCTCATTTATAAGAATTTACTTCTGTAGTGGCTCCTCAGTTGAGGACATAGTACATAATATGCCCCTCTTGCTGCAGAGCACAAGGTTCTTAAATGTTGGGGCAAGAGAGATCTTCTTTGAATGAGCAGTAGCAGAAGAACAGGTCCCAAAACTCCACCAACTTTATTCTTTGATGCCTGGTCTCTTCAGCCCTTTCATGTCCTGGTTGTTCTGTCTTACAGTTAGACTGCAGTTATTCTCAACTTTTGTTAGATATTGGAAAGTTATGTGTAGGTTACATTGAATGTAGTGGTGTGAGGTGCTCTGGGAACTCTTTGTTTTCATTGTAATCTGAATTATAACTGAATATTATAAGTATCCTTAAGTGAAATTCCTGTGTTGTCTCCTGCTATTGTTGAACAGACTAGTTCATGCTGAAACAATTATTTTGGTAAGTTGTCTCCAGCTGCCTGAGGGTATGGTTTGATCATTCAAGAAGCTGAAGGGATTGATCCTACTCCTTGTGAACAGTCCCTCAATCTGTGCTTGTTTATTGTTTTCTTGCTAACCACTTAAGGCCTGATCAACTTGATAAAGATCTTCTGTATCTGACAAAGATGAATGCAGTATTTTCTGTGGTCCCATTATCAAAATAATGAAACTGTGTGCTGAAGCAATACACATTTAACCATGTCAGTCAAAATGCATCTAAAGCATTTCAAAGTCGGGGGGGGAAGAGAGAGAATAATAAAAAACCTCCAAACAAGTAGTGGTTCTTTTTCTTGCCCCTTAAAGGTTTTTTGCCATGTGGATGTCAGAAGGAAAACCTGACATTAATATTGAATAGGTTATACAGTTAGGAAAATCTGTGGCACCACATGATTATATGCAGTGACGTGTTTGGAGCTACAAACAAAATTTCTTTTCCTCTTCCAATAGAAATGCCAGGTACAATGAATTCTGAGAAGCTTTCTGAAAAGGTTAGCAGACTTACTTAATGGCCTTATTTAAGAGAAGTAAATCCATTTGAAACAAGACTGGTCTTGATTCCTCCTGGTCCATCGCTTGAATGAGTGAACGTGTGAAGAATATGGAGTATTTTGTCCCATCTTTCTCATCAAAGTTGCTTTAATTTCTTTTGAGGAAGATCAGAAGGGCTGATTGTACCCCAGAGAGCAAACACGAAATACTACCTGAGAACAAACAAGTGAAGTCAAAGGGGAAGACCACTTTGGAAGGAGCAGGGAACCATTCTGCAGAGTTTGGGAAAATTTGACAATAGTATTGGTGCTTTCTTTGGGATTTTCTTTCCATTTTGTGCTTGAAAGCGCATCTCACAGACCGGATGCATTTGCTATAAGGTAGATAACTACTGTGTTAGGAGAGGGCATCTCTCTTTTTAATGGTAAAGATGAGAGAAAATCTGAATTGATAGCATATGAGATCTGGAACTTTGATAGGTAACACAAATACTCTTAACAGTTAAAGATGGGCATAGCTGTATCATCTTTTAATTTTTTGTTTATTTATTTTAAATTCGTCTGGGTTTATCTGATCTTTAACTGAAGATGGCAACTGTAAAACAGTCTATCCAAGATATTAACGCATCTTAAATTAGAATAGTAGTAAAGTTGTAAATGGTATAGAGTTTTAAATGCTATTGGTTATACAGTAGCCTTTAGATCCGCACAATTGGCCACAAGTACACAGAAATGAAAAATTTTGCTTCTGAAATATTTATGGGAATACCAATATTTGAAATTAATAAAATGGAGTAGTAGGCTTTTCATAATATGACCATTATAATGATAAGAAATGGCAATGTTCCTCGCTGTTGTGCTTTCACAAGCAATATTTGGCTGATAATTTTACGACTTAAAATATTTTATTTCATTCTTAAAATCGTACCAAAGAGGAAAGTGTCCATCTGTAGAGCACTGTGGCTGAAACAATGTCAAGTTTTAGTGTTGACTGTATCGCTTGTTTACGAATAGTAGCTGCTGCATTGAGAGTATATGAGATACACGCTGCAAATTCTTGGTGTTTGAAAACAAACAAAACCACTTAAATGTAACCAAACTAACAAAATATTTTGGTTACTGTTAGCAAAGAACAAGTATAAGCTTGTTGAAAATTAGGTGGAAATGCCTTAGTTTACAAATTCCTAGGGGAATGCTTTCTTCCTGTAGTATTGTTAGGTAACTCTGGGCGGTGACTTTGGCTCTGTCCACGTGAGGGTTCTTCCATAGCTTCTGCTACACTCTGATAAGAAATAGTTTATTTTAGCGATGACTGGTAAAGTTAGAAAGTCCTAAATGCTCACTTACTGCAAAGGGGCTGTTCTATTTATACCGTCATTAGTACCTGAAAGTCAGTTTGGGTTCATGTAATTGGAAAAACATCTAGTCCTTGTTCAGGATAGCAGCAGAGGTTACATGGAGCTGAAAGCTGGAATGTTACTGTCTATGAATTTGAGCAGTTTCTCTCTGAAGAAGCACCATTTCTTTTTGTTCTAAGAAACAAAGAGACTTGAAGAAACCATATGAAGTCTATTGGCTGTTTTAGCTAATTATACAAAAGCATAAAATTTATGCTAAAATTTTCTCAGGAAATCAGCAAAATCTTGTAAGTGTCTTGGCTTTTATAGAATTATTTAATATAAGCAACATATTACAGTGCAGTAAATATTTTATGCTTCACAGGGAAATAAATGTATTGTAACTTGTGACATACGTACTAACTCTGCGTGACCTCTTTGTCAGACTTTATACTAACATAAAAAATAAACTACTTAACAGATGCTCTATTGCTAATCTCAGGGGTTTATTGCTTCTACATTTTTATGAAGACATTAATTTTCTAAAAGTATTCTTCCTGGAGTATTCTGAAGTATCTGGAGAAATTAGCAGTTATTGGTCTAACACATTGCACCTCCTGGAAACCTGATCTACAGCCCCATTTCACTTTATTTTATTCGAGGAGTCTTTTTGGTTTGCACGAACAATACGAGTTCTCTTGGGAGTTTGTGAACTAATTTGTATATAACTTAGACATGCATACTGGGACTGATAAAGCTGTACTCTTTATTTAGTTTCTATATTAGTGTTGCAAAGAGATTATAGAAAATTACTCTTCCAAAATTTTAGTCGATTAGGCCATTCCATTACTTGAAAAAGTGCATTTTACAATTCTAATTTTAAGGTATTGCCATCTTTAATTGTAGAGTTTATAAGAGACCGTTATTATTATTAAGTTACAAAAATTAGCTTCCGCATAATAAGAGCATATTTCACAATCCATATGTCAAGCTGGTTCATGGAAAAATTTCGTTATGCTGTAATTGGGGCTGTATCTTTACCTGTAGGGATAGGCTTGAAAGATACACAATAGATCAGAAGGTTATGTTCCCCATGAATGTCTGCATATAGCAAATCTTGAATTTATTTAGTTCTAACAGTGTGAGTGTGATCTTGTATGAATTTGTAGCAGGAAACTCGAAGTCGTGCTGTCAAGATTGTGAAATCCAAATTTTATTCTGTCACATTTTTTTTCTCTACTAACATTTCTTGGAATTTATCTGTTGTCATCCCAGATATATCCTGTTCTCCTTCTTCTTTCTTTAGCTATTATTTCTAATAAGAAAACAAAGTGAGAGGCTGTGTGGATAGAAGCATGAATGACAAGCTTGTAATTCGGTGAGAGACTGGACTCCAAGAGCCAGTGGGTTGGGGTTTTTCTCTTTGACTTGTAATTTACCCTTAGCAGAAGAAAAAAAGGTTTTTTAATCTATTATTTGTCTAGATACATGATATGTGAAGTTGGATATCTTGAGCATATGAATGCCTGTTTTGATTTAACTAGACACTGTATTTTTTTGAGGAAGGAGCCAGCTCTGCTGCTGTGTCCTGCATGGGATAAGAACCCAGCATATGTTAAAATAATAGTAGATTTTTCTCACTGTCCTCCCTGGCTTTCTTCCAGTTTGCCAAAGATACAGTAAGTAGATCTTGTTGTGATTTATGTCTTATGATTTATGTTTTCTGGTTTTACCCTTGAATACCAGGCCAGAGAATAGGTATGTCCTCACAGTTTTAAACTGTGAAATCCACAGCCATACTGGTGTGGAAGACCACATAAGCCTCTGTCTGGCTATCAAGTGTATTACTGGAGCAGATATGGGGGACTTGCATAGATACAAAAACTAATGAAGGCAGAATTTTTCTGGTACCTCAGCAAAAATTCTGAAAAAATCCTATCAGAAGCCTTTGCCATTTCTTTTGCTACAGTTGTATTTTTTGGGAAAGCTGTGTCAGTAAGGGCTTAAATCCTATGATCCATTGTCCACTACAAAATTTTCCCCCAGCTGACTGCCTGTTGAATTCTTTTAATAGAGCGGTAGCTAAAATTAAGAGTAGTCTGTTTCTGTAACAGAATTACACTCATTTTTTGTGTTATTTCTATTGCCTCTGCAGTTCTTTTTGAGTTGTTTGTTTTTATTTTTTAAACAGAAAAATGTATGAAAATGGTATGTAACTTGGAACTTGAAACAGAGATTTACAGGTAAAACTATGAGCTTGTTGGGGCTTTGCTCAATATTTTTTTTCTGGTGTCCAGTAGAGCAGAAGTGACGCGTTGTACCTACAATAAAAAGAGAGAAAGGACTATATTAGCTCATCATAGAGGATTGCTGTGAGAGTCCAAGTCTATGTGGGCCTATGACTACCCTGCATCTGCAAGATACGGCTCTTAGGAGCACAGGCTGTCTGGCTCTATAGGCTTAACCTGGAAAAAGTTTAGTGCATTTAAAAAAAAAAGTTTTACTTCCTTGCCACCATCCCACTGGTGTGGTGAGTGGTGAAAGGATCTTGTATTCCTTCCAGTTCAGATACTCTTTCAGGATAAAGAAAAGTTTCTTTTCATATTGGTAATGTAGAGGAATACTAACTTGTTCCTATACTTGAAGTCATCTTTTTTTTTTTTTTTTTTTTTTTCTTAAGAATTATGGTAAAATACCATTTTTCCAGGCTTTTCTGTTAGTGTGAAAGGAGGTGTTTCTGTGAGTAGGAAGCTGTTTCAAACTATTTGTGACTTAAAAGATGAGAAACGTGTAATTTATAGTCTGGCAGAAGTGCAGATTTAAGATATACATTGGACTAGTTTAGTGACAGCATTTTCTGTATTAGGCATGAAAGATTATCCTGTGATCTATGTTTAACTCATAAGTAATTTTATTTATGCCTGGAATGTAAAAGAATCCTATAGCATCAGTGCCAAATAACAATATATACCAAATGCAGGAGAAAAATTCTTCCTACCCCCTGAATTTTAACAGGCTTTCTGTCAAAACCATTATTGACTTGTATGTGCTGCGAGGTGGCTGGCAGTGTTTGTCCGTGGAAAGTCCCCAATACTAGAGATGACTCACAGAAAAGAAAAAAAGTTAAAACTTCTGGATAAATTCTACTGATTCTATAAATTCCACATAATTTATACCAAAAGTCTAATCCAAAATTAAACCCATTTCTTTTTACTTTTGAACCTGTGTATTTGTAAAATAAATACATAGTTAGAAATCTCTTGTAGTTGATTAAACCAATTGCAAGAAATTCATCCCAGATTGAAAGGTGTCATGTTTTACTACTTAGCCATAGTACCATATAAAACTTCTCTTTTATCTATTCATATCTTCTTATGTCATATTTAGGTTTCGTACTACCTGACCGGATGGATGTTTCAAATGCATTGAATAGTAACTCAGTGATGTCCCGTGTAGTGTTAAATCTGTCTACAAGCACTTTCTGGCCTTCATGGTTTTTCATACATGTCAGTTAGTTCTGTTGTTCCATTAAACCCAGATGCAAGTAAAGCTTAAAAGTCCTGTACAAGTGTTTCTTGTTTGGCGGCTTTATTCTGTGTATCCTGTGGTGACAGTTCTTCCAGTATGTCAGAAGGCCTATGAAAACAGGAGATGTACCATTTCAGTGTAGAAGCAACACATAAAACTATGTCAATTAAACTTAAAGCTGGAAGTAAAAGGATAAGCAGCGTAGGAGTGGTTGTGAAAGAAAAGTCGCAAGTGGTTTCCAAAGACAATGTTTAGAACTATCTGTTTTTACACGGAAACGGGTTAGAAGTAGCCTGACTGTGAAATCAACTTCCACCTCAAATTTAAAGCATTATAAGTTTAATGGGTTGTTTCACTTTTTTTTGTTGTTTTATATTCCTTTGTTGTAAAGCAATTCAAGATAAGTGAAGTTTTCCATACACTTTACTTTCTGACCAGTATGTCTTTAGCTATGCATCTTTTCTATATTTTCAGCATCCAGAAAATGTCAGGGGTATTTTTAAAGCTAGTTTGCCAACATACTGAGACATTGGAGCCTTAGAGGTGTTTGAGGTTCTTGGCATTTTTGGCAAGTAGTGGTCTGTTGTAACTGGGATGAGGGGGAGGGATAAGGACACGGACATATCTAGCAGCAATGGAAAGGTGACACTGTCTCAGAGCTGCTTCTCCGCATGTCATTTGTGGAGCAAGCTAGTAAATGATTTATTGGGGCAACTTTCAGGAATCTTTATAATCTGCCACTATGCTTTATTAATGTTTCTGCAGCAGCCTTTTGTTAGATTCATGATCAGTGTTTTCTCCCCAAAGGTTTGCATGAAACCAAATGATGATCTTTTGCAGCGGTCCTCTGCTAGTTCTCCATTCTCTCAGAGAAACAGAATCTCTTTCTTCCCTTTTCCTTCCATGGCATTAATTTGATGCCTAGGAAAAGGACAAGCTTTGATTCAGTCCTTTGTGGTGGTTCAAAATGCCTCCCCCTCTCCTGCTGTGACATATTCTTTCTCTCCTGGAACTGCAATTCTGACATAGCCATACATGGAGCATGAAAGGTTGTCTAAAATGTTGCCTCCTGTGCATCAGCAAAGAGTCTGTCAGGCTCTGCTCTGTGGTAATAGCAGGGGGATTCTTAAAGGTGAAAAAGGCAATTTGGGGTTTTGGAAAATGAGGCCACTTCCTTAGATGCTTGTCTCACTCTAACTTCAAGGACAGTTGGACATGTCGAGATTTGTCACCAGTGTCCAAAAACAAAGGTGGTGGAATTGTGCCTTGTCTGCAAAGTGGTTAGAACGTAAGCCTGAAGACTCTTTTACGTTAAGTTTTTGTGTATAGGGATTTTTAGTTGTTTTGTATATTGAGGAAGTAATAGTTAAGCTGGTGCTTCTTTTTGAAAAAAAAGGAGCTAAAAATTGATCTGAAACTTCTGTGCAAGCTGCACTAGTGCAGAAGCATCACAGTGCCATTCTCAGTTACTAGGTTGCCTGCTCAGATAGCTTGGGTTCAAGGGGCCCTACTATCAGAAGGGGACTCAGCTGATGCATCCTACTGTGCATTCTTTTTTTATCTTTTCTTTTCTTGGTGTTGGTGTGTTGGTGTATTGTGGTTTTGTGTGGTTTTTGTTTGTTTGGTTGGTTGATTTTTTTTTAATCCAGTGAACACTGACGTATAACTAGCTGATTTGACATTTCAGGCATATTCAAAAAGAGCTGACTTCTCAAAGTAGGTCTTTTACTGCTTAAAGATTCACTTTTGCTCATTTTTTTTGAAGGCAGTATGTGGCTTATATAGTTTGCTTTATTACACCCACTCTGTCCACCGAATTTGCTGTTTTTCTTTGCTATTTGTAAGTAACAATAAATAAAATATTAATAAATGAGATCCTTTGATTTATTCTGCAGTGCATATAAATGATATTATAAAATCATCCAGCTTCAGTTTTTTCTAGCCTCTCCCAGTCCTGTTTAGCTCATTAGTACTTTAACTCATGCAGATGACATTGGTCTCCGCTGAAAAACAATTCCTGAAACAGGAGCCCTACGTTATTTTTGATTCACTTCTCCTTGAACCTATAGTAGATGCTATGGCTTGGAAAGCAGTGGGTATGAATCAGCGCTGTAAACTGGGAGGTGAAAAGATGTTTGTTTCATAGGAAAAGCAAGAAGTGGCTTCCATGTAAAAATAATTTTGAGGGTTTTTATACAGGACCCTATTAGATGCAACCCTGATGTGCTAAGTGTACAGCAGAGAAGCTGCATAAAATACTTTTTTTTTTTTCCAGTGCCAGAAAAGATTTTATAATATCTGTAACAGACCATTTCCAGTGATATTTTTTTTTTGTTATAATTGGGCTGATGTAATTTACAATTCACACTTGTAATCTACTGACAACATTGTCCAATAATGTTTTTTTTGTCCACTCCAGCACTAAATTCTAAAACAAATCTTTCTAACATTATGCTAGAGCGGCATGTAGGTATTTCCCTTAAAAGTACTGCATGATTCATGCACCATGTATTGCTGTTTCTCTGCTGCAGTGTCTCAAAGGATATGTTTTAATCTTATAAATAAAACCATAAAAAAATAATTTGCACGCTAGTTGGTCCCTGTGTCACTGACATTTATCCTTTGTTGATAAGGCAGAACTGGAGGTGTAGGCTGACAATTGTAAAATTATGCACCGTTGATGCTTTTTTTTTTTTCCCCCAGCACAAAATAGCCACCAATTTATACATTCCCTGTGCAATGGCTAGAGGTAGGTGTAACTTGTGACAAACTTACTTGGGAAAATTAGAGATACGTTCTCGTATTTATTGTTTTCATGATGCCAGCTTGCAGACATTTATTGTCCGTTACCTGTATCTCCCTGTAATTATCTGAGTTGGAGGTCTTAAAAAAAAATGAGTTGGCTGGGGAGAAGGAATGTTAGTGGGAATTTGGTCCTCATATTTTTGACTTAAACGCTGGATCTGTATTTCTTCATCATGTATGTTCTTTGGTTACTTGTTCCTGTGCTATAGGATTAATAGTAGTGGAATACTTTTTTTCATAATGAACTGTCTGTAAGCAAATGGATGAACAAACTGTTTTATAATGCATTCTGTTATCTGGTGTGGATATAATTAGCTATTGGAAGTGTGGTACTTTGGAGAACTGTACAACTTCTATGCATGATTCATAGTAAAATAGATATGTTTCAAATTTTTTTGGTAAACTTGATTTTTATTTAATTTTATCAAGTTGCACAAGTGACTGCATGAAGAAGTGGTGTGATATGGGAAATAGTCTAGTGTCTTCAATTAAATTATATATTTTAATTTCTTTTTCAGACTACATTTTAATGTGCAAAATAATTTGCTTTTTTTTTGTTTGCATTCTTTCCTTATCCCCAGTTTTACCAATTTTGCCTTTGTTATTGTAAAAATCAGATTCAGTGCTGCCTTTGCAGTCATGTCAACTATCAATATTGACCAACCTACTCCTTACTGTGAGGAGTAAATATATTTCTGGAACTACCAATGAAAAGTTTGAAATATTGCATTAGGGTTTTCAAGTCGTTATTTTTAAGGTAAATATTCTAAGAAAAAAAGAACTCCTTGAAAACTGAATAGTAGAACTCTTGGCTATTATGATACTGCATTGAAATCATCAGGAAGGTGTCAGCCTTTTCGGATGTCTGGGTATCATCTGGTCTCTGCCTTCTGTCACTGTCTTCACTCAGACCAGCTTTTACTGCCTAGGGTTCAGGAGACTTGAAGGGAACTGTTCCTCCCCAGCGAGAAGTGAGTATTATAACCCTGGAAGTTTCATGTAAAAGATAAGATTAACCAGAGCCCATAATTGTTTATTCAGGCCAAGGTTTCAATCTGGCTTTATTTATTTTTGTGGTTTCCCATGCACTGGAGAATAGAGAGCGAGTCTTTCTTTCACCCATAGCATCCCATTTCCCTAAAGGCACTCCATCTGAACCTCTGTCCTTCTTACTCACAAGATGAATTGGGAATTTCAGATGGGACATGATGTATTTTCTTTTGAGTCTTAATTGCTCCTTTTATACATAGGAAAAAAAAAAAAAGAAAGGAGTTGAGAGTTCTGCACACAGAATTTTAAATAATATGAACCTTGGGAAAACTGTAAGGGTAGGTGCTACAACTGAGGATGATGAGAAGAAGGATCAATGTGAGGGTTATTATGGTAAGAAGTTCTGTTTTCTGCTTTGGTTTTTATTAATTTTCAGGGTTTATTTTAGGGTAGTTTTTACTATCAGCTGACAGGAGCAAAGTGAGGCAAAGCAAAAACCACCATAATCATTTTACTGGAATTTCAAGCTGAAACTTGAGCAGAAATGCATTGGCTGATTAATTCAGAAGAGGCACTCAAAGGCAGACTCTCTTCCAATGTGCATATTCTGTTTTCACAAGAGCAGTAAGTATGAAAATTTCATAATGCAGCTCAGTGTAACAGAGAAGTATGTTGTGGTAGGAGAATGAGAGGGAAAGAGTAGGTGTAACGAGCACTATGATGGATTCCTTAAAAAAACCCAAACCAACAAACAACAAAACCAAACCCCCAAAACATCCCACCTTATTTTTCTCCAATATTCAGATTTAAAAGCAAACAATACTTGCTGATAGGCACTGTGGTTGATTGTTTTCGGAATGCCTTCTTGGAATCACCATCTAATTTACAACATTGAAGGTGGATTTGTGGGTATCTGAAGCTTTTTGTTGTTGCTGGTTTTGTTGACACCTCTATTAATAGGAATTGCTTTGCCTTCAAGCCCTGGGAAGACTTCAGAGAATGGAGCTTCCTAGTCAGGAAACTTAACACCTAAGTGTCCCTAGTTGCTTGAATTTTCCTAGAGCCTTAAGATAAATGTTTACCCCCAAACTCTTAAAAATGAAAGACTGGATGTTGGGTTAGTGCTAATAGGTATATCTGCAGAATTTTTTCCAGTAGAACAAAAACGTCCTAGAATGATATTTTATAACACTGTCTTTATTGAACGTATCTTATGTATTAAGTGCTGCATTACTAATATATATTCAAATAAATACAACTGTGATTTGTGACATGCCTGGGAGGTAAAGATGGGCCAGCAAAGTAATACAGTGATATTATCAGTATTCAGTAAAGTACATGTCTAATATCAAATATAGCCCTATGAAAGTCAATTTACTTGTAAGCACATATTCAAGTGCTTTGTTGAATTGAACACTGCTTGCAGAATACAGTAGTTCTGAAAAACAGAAAATGGAGCTTGTTTTATTTCAATAGAGGGGAAAAAACTCACATTTCTTTTAGCAGATAGTCACCTCTATTTCCTATGTAGCTGATTTGCAAAGGGAATTGTCATTTACATGTCTATTTTTCAAACTTTACGTATTCTGAAAGTGTGAAGCTTAACCTTAGTAACAGATAATATTTGTGTTCTCAGTTGTCTGAAAGGAAGGAATAAAGCTGACAAACCTTCCACTGATGAGTAGGGTAAAAGGCCTGTCTTGCCTGAACTCAGGCAAGAGCAAGCCAGAAGGAGAATCATTGGGAAAAAAATTGACTGATTTAATAGAAACAGTCTTGCCTTTGTTAGAAATCTTCTGTAGTTTGGCACTCGTTGCAATAGAAGTTTTTCTTTGGTTAGGATTCCGCACTTAGATTTTGACAAAGAGGTGACAGCCTCAAAATTGGCACTAACTTATTGTATATTCTGAACACTACATTGTCTTCAGAAAACAGTGATAACAATGCAGGACGCATTTTCTGCTTCAAGAAGTTTGCTAGACAGTTATATATCATTTTTATTAACATAAATAACTTAAAACCAATTTCTTCAGCACTTTGTGTAAAATATAAGCCATGGGAGAGCTTCAGGGTGTGGGTGTCACATTGTAATTAATTTCTCACTCTCTTGTGAACCGTTTTAATGCTCTTGCACTGATTTAATTCTCTGACTTGAATAGTATGGGATATTGGATAAATCCCTACAGTATCTCCCTCTGGCTTTCTAACTTGGAGTTGTAAGAATGGTGAATGGCCTCAGTCCCAGCTTGGTATTAAACACAATCTGTGTATGCCCAGTGTTATCAGTGCTGGTCATGATTTTTAAAAGAAGTGTCAGTCTATAATGCAGATAAAATACACTCACTACTGTCATCTGCTTCCTTCTGCTGAAGCATAAACACATGCAGACAGTGATCTTCTGATAGCTTTTAATTATCTTTGCTTGTTGTGAAATACATTTGGAAGCATCTAACCTAATATAACCTCCTCTTCCCCCTCAGTTGGGGCAGCCACAGTTCAGAAATGGAAGCATTCCTTGATGTTGCCCTGTCACATCAGCCGTATTACCATGGTGGGGGTTGTTATAACCTTAACACTTCACAAATCTGACATCCTTTCTGAGTTTAAATTTAATTCTCTAGTTTAAGTTTTGCCCATGCAGCGGGTTTCATTTCCTTTGGTTGTCATCTCAGCTATGGGAAAATGGATCTGTGTTTTTCTAGGGAAATCAGTAATTATTACAGTCTTAAAGCACTGCTGAGAGGTTTGTGTGCTGATGCTTCTGCAGCAGAGTCGGTGTCTCATAGTGCCTATGTGAAAGGTTTTAATAAAGGATAGACATCAGAGGAGTATACCCAGATTCCAGACTTCCGCTTGTGTCCATTAATTTTTTCAGAGTTATATTTATCCTGACATGTTTTACCAACCCTTTTTTGCCACAATGCTCCAGAACACTGCACTCAGCAGTTAAGCTTTTTTCTCTCTTAATCGCTTTCTTTTTTATCAGACAAGGATCACTTGAAAAAAAGGATGCTGGAATGCTTCAGAGTTGGTTTGTTAGTGGATTAAAGAACAAGTAAATGCATATATTGATTTTGAGAGCTGAAGAACCATGCACATTTTTTCAGTTACTAGTTTTCCTTATTCTGCAGGGATGCTTCAGAAGGAAAGATGCTATTTGAAGTAGGAGGAAAAAAAAATAATCAGAATTTTCAGCAGTGCTATTGCCTGGTTGAGGTGACTTTCCATGAAATGTTAATGAAAATGGATATCCATGCGCAGTGTTGCAAAGCTGGGGTTTACCTTGATGTTTTGATTCTTCTTTTTTTTTTTAACCTAATATATAGCTATTGATTTGGCTGTTCTTTTTTATGTACTTACTAATTAATAGCTGACAATATTTTTTTAATACTTTAGTTTAATTAATGTGGTAAGAGCTACAAGGTCCAGGCTCAAAGGGTGTGCAGAAACCTCCCATGTCGATCCCAGTCTCTCAAGACCAGTGAGGATTTTTTTCTACTTAAGACTTTTGCTTCTTTTACCAGTATAAAATAGTACTGTATTTTCAAGGAATTTTTGAGAATTCTGAGTTGTTGATTGTAGGTGAAACTAGCTTTATCCAAATTCTGCCTCCCTATTCTGCTATCACCTGTAGAAGTTTTACTGTTCTACGTTTGCTTCCTTATCTTTCCACCCAGTAACTATGTGGGTTTATGAAAAGATTTTAAGGTTAAGTAGCCCTATAATGGTCATTTTGTCTGTTCTGCCATGTAACACAAGCCTAAAATTTCCTGCAGTAACCATTGCATCAGGTATAATGTGGTCCCTGGTGATATAGAGCTTATATTTTAAAGAGATCTTGAATGCTGATTTGGAGACATCAATTGCTAGAGATTTCAGCATACCTGTAGGTAAATTTGCCTATGGTTTGATTATACACATGGCAAAATTGTGCACCTTATTTGTAATCTAAATCAGTTCAGCTTCCAGCTACTGGGTATCAGATGTTGGAAATTCAGCAGTGATTTAACAAAGCTATTCAAGAAAACTTTCTCCTCACTCTGTATAAATTTAGGATAATATTTCTATGAGAAAAGAGGTGCCTTTTGGGAGAGGAATTTTTAAAAATTGAAATAAATCTGTGGTGAGCAATTACAAATGTGAGATGTGTTGCAGCTGCCTAAAACCAAACAGTGGGGGAATGTAGGGAGGTAAAATCACCTTTCCCCCCCTCTCTGCCATTCTAAGCCTATGATTTAAGGCTAAAATGTAATTTGCTAGTGATACTGAATAATGGGAAGACAAAATCTTCCCTAGCATGAAATGCATAACTTCCCAGTGCCATCTCTGAAAGGGGGCACCCTTAGCAAGTCATTGTGAAGCCGTTTCCTGGACAGAGAGGGAATGCAGATGCCATGTTGTCCAAGTTTTATGTCCCCAATAGATTTGCTAGGCTTCACAGCTGAACTAAATCTAACCCTTGCTGAATTGCTCTCTCTCTCTTGTGCAGTCTACGCTCAGAAATGTATTTCAAATGTCACCAAGACCTCGCTGTAGGAAAAAGAAACCTTATTGAGTATACAAAGGCTTGAACAACTCGCATTTTAAAGATTAATGTAAGTGAGTTTGATTTATCAGCAAAATGTGCCTCACTTCAGCTGTTGAACCAATGGACGAGCCATTGGGCAGTGGAGAAAATGAATGCCACTAAATCATTTTTTGTCCCTTTTAACTGTCATCTTACCCTTTTCCTACCATGTGAGTGGTGTTGTGACAATATTTGGTGCATTCAGTCATTCACTGACTGTGGTGTATTTCATTTGTTCGGAAAACTGCTGCCGCTGGGGAAGAAAGGAAAGCAAAACAAAACCATTGCCACAGGTCAAACTTTGAGGAATCCAATTTTATCAGCAGAACTCTGGAATTCACAGGCTCTAATCTGATGTTTTATAGTCCCTAAGGACAACAGTGAAACAATCCAATAAAAGGAGCTTTAAAATGTAGATCTTTATAGAATTTGCCTGTAGAACTGTTTTAAAACTACAATACCACTGGCCTAACGTATTAAAAATTGAACAAATTAATTGATTGGGTGAGTGGGGTTTTGTGCAGTTTTACTGTGGAAGACTTAAATTTATTTGGGCAAAGTAATAGTAAAAACTAACAGCAGATGACACCAAGTTGGGCAGGAGTGTCAATTTGCTTGAGGGTATAAAGGCTTTACAGAGGGAACTGGACAGGCTGGGTTGATGAGCCAAGACCAATGGGAAGAGGTTCCACAGGGCCATGAGCTGGGTCCTGCACTTGGATCACAACCCCCTGCAATGCTACAGTCGTGGGGAGGAGTGTCTGGAAAGCTGCCTGGCAGACAAGGGACCCTGGAGGTGTTGGTCAGCAGACAGCTGAAAGTGAGCTAGCGTGTGACCAAAAAGGCCACCAGCATCCTGGCTTGTATCAGCACTAGGTGGCCAGCAGGACTGGGCAAGTGACTGTCCCCTTGTACTCAGTACTGGTGAGGCCGTGAATACTGTGTTCATGTTCGGGCTTCACTAAAAGAAGGTCATTGAGGTGCTGGAGTGTGTCCAGAAGGGCAACAAAGCTGGTGAAGGCCCTAGAGCCCAAATCTTGTGAGGAGTAAGCTGAGGGACGTGTGATTGTTTAGCCTGGAGAAAAGCAGGCTCATGGGAGACCGTCTCGCTCACTGCAGTTCCCTGAAAGGAGCTTACAGCGAGGTCGGGGTTGGTCTGTTCTCCCAAGTAACAAGTGATAGAACAAGACGAAATAGCCTCAAGTTGTGCCAGGGGAGGTTTAGGTTGGTTTAGGAAAAATTTCTTCCCTGAAAGGGTTGTCAAGTCCTGGAATAGGCTGCCCCGGGCAGTGGTGGAGTCCCCATTCCTGGAGGCATTTAAGACATGTAGATGTGGTGCTGAGGGACATGGTTTAGTGGTGGACTTGATAGGTTAATGGTTGGATTCTGTGATCTTAGAGGTCTTTTCCAACCTAAACTATTCTAGGATTTTAAATCTAAAGTAAAGTAATGAAAATTTAGTATTTCACTAGGGGAAAAGGAAGAAATGTGAGCATAATAAGCAGTATCTTCAAAGTATCAATTTACCTGTCATGAGGGTGACTTAGGGTTAGCCATGGTTAATTTACAGTATTGGCTAGTTTATATTTTGGGTGATGGTAAAAAAGAAAATATTCCTCCCACTGAGACATGGAAGGTTGTTAATACCGTAACCACTTACAAAAAAGCTTTCATGGTAAATGCTTAAGTTTGTTTTAATGAAATGCTTCCATGAAAATGTCTAAGTTCTGACGTACATAAAAAAAACTTTTCCATTTTTAAATAAGTGCTTACTTCTTTTCCTGCTTTACGATTCATTCAGCTTATGTCTATGTTATTACTAACTGGAGGCAGTGAACTACTTCACCAAAAATAACACAAGGGCCATACTGGTTGAAGTCCATAAATTTCTATAAAATACTCTTAACAATACTTTGAGCACAGATGCTGCTTAATTTGACATCTGTTCGTTTGATGGATCATTTAGTGGTCTTTTAATTGAAAGATAATTTTTAAAATTTATTTTAAAATAATAAATTTGCTTGTATGTATAGTGGAATGCAATTCATACTACTACCTTTTTTTCTGCCCTTGCAGTATCTCTAGGAATAGGTGCTTGTTTAAGAAATACTACTACTAATAATGTAGTATCCCTGCACAATTTTGAGAGCAGGTTAAAAATAATACTTGGGTCTTAATTTAGCAAGCACTTGAAAATTGGTGTGGTGTCAATTGACTCTACAGAGATATGCATCGCTTAAGGTTAAACATGTGATTAAGAAAATTAATCAAAAGCCACCAGTGCTTCCTGGGCTTAGTTATAGCAAGGAGGCAGAATGGTGAGACACTGGCCCAGGTTGCCCAGAGAGGTGGTCATCTCCTGTCCCTGGAAGTGTTCCAGGTCAGGTTGGATGGGGGCTCTGAGCAACCTGTTCTGCTTGCAGATGTCCCTGCTTGCTGCAGGGGGGTTGGACTAAATGGCTTTGAAGGGTTCCTTCCAGCCCAAACCAGTCTATAATTCTATGGTAAGTGGAAAGTAGAGAACAGTGTTAACCATTGGTTAAGGACCAAAGGTCCCCGTTTGTTTCGGCCTATGAATTACAGGTAGAAAGTATTGAATGCCTTTGCAGTAAAAGTACAATATGGCCATTATTCAAAATGTATGTGTAGCGAGATCATACATATCAAGCAAATCTTGGCTTGTCTCTGACATAAAGTATATTCTCTCTGCAAAATATCAATTGTATATATGTCTATAGTAAGAAATAATACTGAGGCAGTAGCCGGTCTAGAACGTAAATCGGTGCACTCTGTTCTTACCAGGTTTAGAAAACATGATTTATTGATAATGTTCACTAAACCCAAGTAATTTAATGCAGAGTTATTTTCAGTCTCTTTTTAAAACTTCTATATGATATCCAGCATACTGCTCTTCTCCCATAAAAGTTAGGTACGGCATTAATCTTTCATGTATATGTAAAGTGTTGAAATGAGATGGAAATTTATACGCTCACTCCCCAAGAGTAATTTCCTGAGCATTAACCTGGCCAGAAATGAGTAAACGCAACCAACAAAAACTTTTCTGACATTATGATTTGATACAATTGTTGCATAAAAGGCCATGCTCCATTAAAATAAATGTCTTTCTCAGTCATTGTAACTGCAGTATGGTTCCTAAATGAATGAAGATGTTAACTGTAAAACAGTCCTCACTCCACCTACAGTCCTGGAAACACCAAATGCACAAACAGAACGCTGGCTTTTTGATCCTGCAGCTTCCCAAATCCAAAGGGTAGAAGCTGCAAGTAGTGTGGAAAAGAGACAAAATATACTATTTTTTTTCCAAAACTTTTTAACAGTGCCTGACCACAAGTCAAGGACTCCCTGATAGGACATTTCAGTCTAACTTCATGAGCTATTTTTGACATTTCGTACGGGTTTAGGGTGGGTTTGGTTTTGTTTTGGGCTTTGTGTTTGGGTTTTTTTTTTCTTTCCCTTTGTTAGTTTTGTTTTCATGTTTCACACAGATTTTTCTAGGTCATGTGGATACTGTACTCCTCTACAAGCAAGGGTTTAAGGGGACATATGCAACTCATTATCCTGGCAGTAGCTTGCATTATTTCCTACTTGAAAAGATAAAAAGAGCTCTAGAGTTTTTCTGCTACTGACTTCCATTTTATCTTCCTGTTACATAACCTGTTTGACAGGTAAAGCAGGAGGAAGTGCTGTCTCCATCAGAATTTTTTTAGGTGTGGGTAAGTGATGCTTTGTCATGACTTTTAAGTGAACCTCTGTTTTATCACGAAAGCTTTAAAGGATGGTTTGTTTTATGATGGTTACACGGAGAGAGCTACCCTTCACATTCTCACATTTTAATCCATCCCTCCTGGCTTTGGCTTTTCAAGACTTTATTTCATTCAGATGTAAAAGATAACGTCCTGCCATCAATATTGAAACTCTGTGCTTGAATGCGGGTGTAATTGACTTAAAGTTGTTAAAATTCAGGGAATCATCAATATGTACCTTGCTTAATCAATTTTTTAGAAACACAGAATTGACAGTTTAATGAGAAAAGCTTTCCAAGGATCACAGTCCCCTCCTCCTCATTATGAGAATCAGCTTTACATTAAAGAAACAGTAAATCCGATTTGATTTCCCTTTCGTGAAAGACTGAGCTGTCCCAGGTGTGACCTTTCTTTTTGCTGGCTAAGGAGGACAAGTGCTAAAGAAATGAGATAATCAATAAGCATTATTTTTGTATTGTTCATCTTAAGTACATTTGGGCACGTTATGTGTTTTCCTTAGTGTTTCCTCCTTTGCTAGCCCAGCCCACTACTGACAGAGCCAAGCAGCTATTCAAGGTCAGGCAGTTCCTTGGTTTCAAACTTTTCTTTGGCAATTCTCCCATTGTCATTTGAATTAGCCTTAGCTCATCAACATAGCTTTTAAAAATGCCACCAAGATCATGGTTTAACGAACTGAGAAATGAATGTGTTGACCTTACAGTTTTAAAGGGGAACACAGTATGGTTTTACTCCTGGCCTCATTGGTCTCACTGTGGAATAACACCTTCAAGTAAATGTATTTTTCCACAGCTTCACTCCCAGAGTTTAAGGATATCTCTTAATTAGATGAAGTATTCTCCTTTTGGAGCTCAAACGTCTTGGAGTAGGTTAACTGAGTGGTGTAATTTACTGGAGACTTTCTATCAGGTCATTGAACTTTTAAGCTGTGTAAAAGTCAGTGAGTTAGAATCCCAGAGTGAAAGATTATTTCAATATTTGTATTTAAATATTACCTAAATCCGAGGATTTCACAACTTCTTACCTCTTATTTTCTGACAAAGCACTCGAGCACTCTTACACAAGGACCTTCTCTGATTGCGGTGGGAATGATTGTAAGGGAAGGAGAGGGAAAATAAAAAAGTAAACAAAACCAAAACATACTTCAGCTCACCAAGAGAGAGACAGTAGAGTAACTTCAAAGAAAAACTGGCATTGTTGTCTCTCAGCCCTGGGCTTAGCTGGTGGGCATGCATTCTTCTTTCTCGCTTGGGTTAGCAAGTAACCCCCACTCTTGGGATCACTTGAACATACTTGCCCCATCTCTTGTCTCTGACCTTGTGTTAATTGGACATTGCTACTGATGCTCATTTCCTAGGAACCTTTTTACTTTATTCTGATTTGTAGAATCTGATGGGAGGGAATATTGTGGTAGCAGAAGGGATCACCCGAGTAAGTATTGACACTGCTGTATACACTTTAACTGAAGAAAATGGAGAGTTTAGGTAGCCTTTGCATAAAACAGTCATTAAAAAACAAAACAAAACACAACAAACCTTTAAATTAATTTCAGTGCAGCCTGCCTGCTCTCTGTGCTTGCAGACTCACACGGAGACTGCCCACGCCGGGATGAATTGAGCATGCTGTATTTCATGTTTAGGAAAGTATGAAAATACATGATTTAATTCCATTCATTCCAATTTAAAGTTCAGGAAGGTGTGTACATGCTGGCATAATTGTTTGACTGTGGTGTGCAAACCTCGCTTTTGCTTCCTATCCCTACTCATGATGTGATTTGCATAATAATTCTTTAAATTCTGGGCTGTGAATATTATCTCATTAACATAATTACCTAATTTCTTGTTTTGTGAATTATAATAGATAAGTAATAACAGTCTGAGTTTATTATCACATTTACTTCTGTGCTTTGTGTTCACAGTAAACAGATTGAAATGTGATTTTATTTTTTTTTTTTTTAATTTTAAAAGGAGGGATTATTCAAATAGCACAATGATTATGTGACCTATTTGTGCGCATGCAAAACACCCAAGGGATTCCAGCTATGGGCTGCAGCATCCTTTAAGGCACTTACCTGCAATCTTGGCCTTTATTAAGGCTTCCTCATCACAAGGAACTAGATTTACTGTATTTGGAAGCCACAAGGTGCATTAAACACCAATTTTATCCTTTAATTTCAGGAAATTAAAGCCAGATTATTAAAGGATTTTAGTCCCTGCAGAAGCAAGTCTAAGGTACCTATGCTATTTGTGGAGAAAGTGTGCATACATTTAAAAAAAAAAAAAAAAAAAAAAGTTTAATTGCAGTTACAATTTCCTGTAAATATTTAATGTCTAAATTATTTGTATTGGCATAGATAATCTAGAATCCAGTGAAACCGCTTTTGCTTATAGAAGGTTTTGTGTATTTGCAGGGTTCTTCTACAAAGAACTTCTTTTCAGGCAGATCTTTTGATCTGATTTCTTATTTTTAGCATATTAGCATTTGCTGTATAAATATCAATGCTGGAATATACAATATTTAACTGGGGAACCAAGTAGGACAATTATAACTTTCAATTAGATCTGAATACATTTTGTCTTAATAAAACTTTATTTCAAAGTGCTTTGAAAGTTTTTGTGTTAAAGTTGCTGTTACGCAGGTCTATGCAAGGAGCTCCTAAGGTGGTTTTGAGAGATCTAAAACATCGCTTTTTCCTCAAAAGTATTAGATGTAATTAGGCAAACTCCCTGGAACCTAAGTAAGGTTTAAAACAGGCAAGGATATTTTTAATAACATAGGCATATAATCTATTGCCTGTGTATCTTCCACTCCTCATCCGTAGAAGAAAATATGATAGTGGTCAAAATCCATTTAGTATGATTCCAAAACCAGAGAGATTGAGATCCTGACTCGTTAGATAGGCATTTGGAAGAATGTTATCACTGCTTCCACCTTGTGAGCAGGTGCTGGGTGTGGGTTAGACTGGCTGCAGAAGGGGACGCTGATGGGTGAGGACAGTAAGTGGTGTGTTACTGCCCCCCTTCCCCTTCATGAGTTTATAAGTTTCAATTTATTTTGCCATGGGAATTTTTATCCGTTTTTTAATCTTTACCTAGTTTGTTCCTCTCATGTGTGATTCTTTAGTTCTAAAAGAAATTGTTTTGAGAAAGGAAAAATTTTCTGCAATATTGTTTAACTATGTTAAAAGAAATCATAATGTACCAAAGGTGTAAAAGACTGTGAAATTTCCATTGTCAGTTAAAAGTAAATCTGGAAGAAAACTCATCAGAAAGCAAAGGGGCCTGTGAGACTTAATATTGGCCAAGTTGTTTGCTCTGCAGCTATGTGATATGTACATGAAACAAAAGAGAGAATTTAATGGATTTTTGGCTTTTTCTGTCTGTACTGAATCAGCATCTTATCTGAGCTGGTGAAAGGCCTCTCAGCCTTCATCAGAGTTGGTGGTGTTGTGAAAAAGAAAAAGCTTTACAAGGAGAAAGTATGTAATTAGTAATAGCTTTGGGGGGTGGGATGTAGGCAGAAGTCATGTGTTGAACACACTTTAAGCCAATTTTTACCAAAAGCTTAATCTTCCCAAGATGTTGGAGAGCTCAGTCAACATTTGTTTAAAAAATCCTTAAAAAGTAGAATAGTAAAGGCAAGGCTGACAGTGAGGACTGTGGTGCAGTACTATAATTTGCTCTAATTTCTGCTAAAGTGTATTTATAGGACATATATTGTCTGTAGCATGCTTATTTGCTTTTAAGAAAACTCGTATTAGCTCCAGAGGCATGCTAAAATAACCTCTGTTATCCAAATTGCTAGTGGAAGGGGCTGATGTGGAGAAGATAGTGGCATTTGGTCATAAATGCTACACTTTATGAAGTTGAAGACAGACTGAAAAGCTCAGAGCAAAGGAGGTGCCAGTGATGGTCTCTGGGAAGCAAGGAATTGCCTGGCAGCTCAACTGTGCGGCGATGGTGGTGATTGGTGCAAGTCTGAGCTGCAGAAATTGCTTCTTTCAGTACCGTCTGGTTTGCTACCACATTTTGCTGTGTTGGCTAACAGGAATAAAATGTCAAGAATTACATCTGGATTTCCATAATTTTGGTCCAGCGTTCCGCAGCATCATTCTTGTGATAAATACTCTGTGTTGTGCAAAACAAAAAAGTAACAAGAATGTCCAGAAACAGGCTTAATGTGTTAAATTAAGCATTGCTGGGAAGTTAGTGATGGGAAATGAAGGCATTAAACTGCAGAACACATGGAGCATCATAGATGATGTTGGTACCTATAGATCAGGTAGGCTGCTGCTATCACAGTCCAGGTGAAAGGCAAGAGATGATTTCCTGTGCTCAGTAAATCATGCTCAGTCTCTTCAAATATTTCCAGAGGATACACATAAAGATAAGAGGTTTCATCTTTCCAGATACAGATTCAGACTGTCTCTGAATTTCATTTATGTGGTTCTAGTTAAATCAGAAATGTAGGATATATGGTTTGTTAAGAAGATTTGGTTTGTTGTTCATTTGAGAGACTTACTAAGGGATGTGGAAACATAATAATAGAAGTTGGGACCCTGAACACCTGGGTTTTGAGACTGTTGCAAAACCTGAGGTAAACACTTGGATTTAGATGTAGGATCTCTGTAGCTTCGTCTTAATTTTTTCAACAAGTGTTTTGAGATGATAGAATTTCATCAGGGAAAGACAAGTTCTTTCCACTGAATTCCTTAGAAAGCAGATATTTGGATTTTCAAACAATTTTGGGAAATATTGAGAGAGTTTTTGACCTAAAGAAGATATTTGTTATGTACTTTGGGGTAACATTATTGCTGCACCAGTTTTCCTAAGAGGAAAGGGACATGTTTCAGGAACAGTAAAATGCTTTCCTCTCAGAGGAGTGAAAAGATACGATTACTTAATCGTTCTGTGTTGACATGGAAGCCATCCAAAGTAACATTGGAAATTCTGGCCATTTCTTCAGATTTTCAACTCCTGTGACATTGCCCCAGCACAGAGGTTATCTATCCATTGTGTTCCTTTGAATTTTTAAAACAAAAATACAGTAAATATTTTATTGCATTTTGAATCTCTCTAAACATAAAGTGAACCTCTTCCTTATCATTTTGTTTGCACTGTGTCTTTTTCAAGTGGGCATCAGTAAAGAGATGGAAATAGGACACTTGTTTTCTAACTTCTGTAGAAAGCTTTTAATGCAATGCTATCCTTAAACACATCCTTTTTTATCGTCTGGATCAGTGAAAATATCCTCATGAAAGAATCAAAATTTTTGAGAAAAGCTTTTCATTTTAAGTGTCTCTGACAGGAGTAAACATAACATCTCTAGAGTCTTAACTCACTGAAATAAATATAAAAGACAGGATCTGACAGTAGTTTTATGAGTGGATTGCTTCAGATTTGTATAGGTCATTGTAGTCAAACAAATGTATACAGTGCATGCTTAGAAATACTATGCTTCTAATTTCCAGCTCTATTGAAAATGGGACTTCTGTTATTCACAGTGATGAACAAAAGGAGTTGCAGAATGTTATTATTGGATAAAATCTTTATGGACACTTCTGTTTGAGAAGTGTGTTGCAGTTGATACTGCGGGAGTGATTTGTTGTAACAGCCTGACATGGGAGAGTATTTTCTTGAGTAATATTATTTGGAAGAGTATAAATAGAGAAATGTTGCCTTCCTTAACACCAGTAAAGGTATCACACATTAATATAAGTGATTTCGGGAGACCTAATAGCCACCCTCCAGCACCTGAAGGGAGCATACAAAAAGACTGGAGAGGGCATGTTTACAAAGGCCTGGAGTGAAAGGATGAGGGGCAGTGGGTTTAAATTAGAAAGGAGTTGATTTAGATTAGAAATAAGGAGGAAGTTCTTTACCACAAGAGTGGGGGAGCACTGGAACAGGTTGCCCAGGGAGGTGGTTGAGGCCCCATCCCTGGAGACATTCAAGGTGGGGCTTGATGAGTCTCTGAGCAACCTGCTCTAGTTGAGGCTGTCCCTGCTGTCAGCAGGGGGTTGGACTAGGTGACCTCGAGAGCTCCCTTCCAGCCCAGACATTTCTATGTTTCAATTTTAAGATGAAATGCCAGTGCATTCTGTGTATAATTGGTTTCTTAATTTTTGGTATCCTTTGCAAAAAGATGAGACTGTTTGTTAGACTCTGGGCTGATCCTCTGAACAGCAGTGAATTTTTTTAGACTATGTAACTGGAAAATGCTTTACTTCCACAGAGCCATACAAAATCAAAGCTTTGATCTGAGGACCAGAGGGACAGAAATCTGGCACAAACCTTAACTAACCCACGTACATTTCTACAAAACACATAATCAAGAAAATCTTATTTACTTGAGCAATCTGCTACAAGGTTGTTTTTTTTTTCCACTGAATGGACTCAAAGGCTTGTATGGAAATATGGACAGCTGATGATACATGAAATTGCATTCAGGCCTTTGTTATACTCTGTTTTTCAGGAATGATCTAATAAGATTTTTCTATAGGATCATTAATTAGACGTTTATCCTACAAGCTCTATGATTTCATAAACCCATTGACTAATATGAATTTAAAAAAATTGTGATCATCAGTATGAAATCCTCCCAGTTGTTTGAGCTCCAAGTAAATGCTTGTCAATAAATGTGCAGTATTTACATAGAATTTAAGTACATTCCTTGAAGTTTGTTTCCACCTGTCATTGCTGTAAATAGACGTTATCTACTGTGTCATTTCAGAGGACATTATTTTCATAATTAAATAATGGAATAAAAAAAGAAAATCCCTCAATCCTTTTGTTACAAGCAAAGGCTGTATTAGGTACATAACTTCAGAGGAGTCTTGTATTGACCTGTCTTAGAAATGGATGTTAATTTAAAGGGGGAAGGGACAGTCTTTTAAAAAAGTCTGTGTATGGGCGATAGAAACTACATGTTTGTGAAAACAGCAGCTTCCTTCCATGGTGTGGTTTTTTGGTTTGTGTGTGTGGTGGTGTTTTTTTGTGGGTTTGTTTTTTGCTGGTTTTTGTTGGTTGGTTTTGTTTTGTTTTTTTTTTTCTTCTTTGTTAACTTCCATTGTTGTTACAGCTGTAAGTTAAAGCTGATCTAGATAATTTTCTTCTAGCTGTTTAACTCATTCAGAATAGTGGAAATAAACACTTATAAAAGCACATGTCACTAAGAGCAGATATATTTACTAAGGCCTTAACAGCTTTTTTTTTATGGTTATGGGGATGTTATTTTAAACAAATGCATAATAAATATAAAGGTGCTTTAAGTTGTCCAGTGGAATTTCTTCATTGTGTGGAAAGTCTAGAAAAACATGTATGCTTATAATCAAGGAGTAACAATCAAGGAATAACAAAATAGTAGAGATGGAAGAAGCCTTTCCCATAAATCTGTGCCTTTGGTGATAAACTTCAGTGACTAATTGGCTCTGTCACTGGGTAAAGTGGAAGAGGTTATAGTTTGTTGTCAGCCAGCGATTTTTCAAGCATTTCTTTCCTGACAGTGTAGTTTAGATATGGGGTAATTCAGAAGTGGTTGATAATAAGAAATACAATCAATAAATGGCAAAAAAAAAAAAAAAAAAAGCTGCAAATACTAGAATTACGCCATCTTGTGTGTTCAAAATGAATTTACCTGGCTCTATCCTTTGTCAGTTGGAATAAACCATCATAGGTCTGTTTGCCCTTATGTTTGAGGTGCTCTCAGGCAGAGTTCAATGATTTTAATATTACCCCATGACTATATAGAATCATAGAATGTTTTAGGCTGGAAGGGGCTTCTAGAGGTCATCTGGTCCAACCTCTGTACACACAAGTAGGGACATCTCTGCCTAGGGCAGGTTGCTCAGAGCCTCATCAAGCCTGACCTTGAATGACTCCAGGGAAGGGGCCTCCACCACTCTGGGCAGCCCATTCCAGTGGTCTGTCACCCTCCGATTAAAGAACTTTTTTCTAATATCCAGTCTAAATATCTCCTTTCCTAGCTTAAAACCATTGCTCCTTGTCCTACCATTACAAACCCTTTTGAATAGACCTTCCCCCACCTTCATGTAGACCCCCTTTGGGTACTGGAAGGTCACTATAAGGTCACTATATTTGTTGGTGAATGCTTGAACTTCGGAGCCTGCAAGGTGATTCTTAGTTTCTGGTCTTGCTGTCACTCTGACACTGAACCACGGCCAAAAGGAGCAGCCCTGTCAGAGGGGCTAGATGGTCTGGTTGGTTGTGAGAAGGAGGAGCCAAGTTGGAGTGTAACCAGGGTGCTGAAAGATGTGACATAAGGGTGGAGTGACGTGCTGGATGAATTGATGCTACTTTTTGTTCAGCTCCACATTCAAATGGGTTTATGGAATAGAAGTAACTAGCACAAGCAAGTGTTTGGCATGTAGGAATTACTGAATCATTCTAACCCAATTCTGATTGATAGCAAAGCAGCTAAAATAATCTCAGCTTGTGCTTTTGAAATAGCAAAGAATTGTAATAATCGTAAGGCAATAATAACAATTACCAGTGTCACTAATATTGCATATGAAATTAAACAAATGTGAAATCGAGCTCCATAATTCTGCTTCATTTGTCGTCTCTTCATTAAGTAATAGTATTTTCCAGATAAATTCAGTTCCAGATTCTAAAAACTGATTTACACTTTTAGCATTGATAAGTATGTTTTATAAATTTGCTTTTAGGTCCTCCTTTTTGTAGGGACATGTGAGGCAAAAAGATATGTCAGCACAAATATTGTAGATTGGTGGGTTTTGACCATTTGCATTTTGAGTTAACTGTTTCTTCTCATTTTCTAAATCTCAGATGGAAACATTTCTATATCAAGTGTCACTAAACAAATGCATCTTTTCTTATCTCAAATACTTGAAACTATGGGTTGACCCAAATTGAAGTCATAGATTTTAACCTTCTTTGAAGCAGAGGATTCAAGTGTTGATCCTGTTTTCAAACATTTCTGAAACAGTTTTTGGGCACGGTGATTTCTTTGTTTATTTTGGAAGGAGCATGAAACTGGTCTTGTTATTTATGTTGAAATGACCAAGTTTTGTGTTTTCATTCTGCATTTGCAATGAGCATAGAATAGATGGCAACAAGTAGATAATGTGTGGGACTGTCAGGAATGCTTCACGTGAGTTTGTATACATAAGCTCAGGTAAAGCGACTTCAGTAACATTAAATATTGTTCAATAAATGATTCTTCATTTGCAAAATGTAGCCTCTGTTCTCACATTGTTCCATAGTTAACTAAAGGAGAGTTTCTGCTTCCTCCGAACTCAAGGCAATGGAAAGGATCAGTTGGGCCTCATGGAAAGAGCAGTGCTAGGAAAGGTTGCTTGTGAACTTGTGACTGAGGAAGGCAAGATGAAATCTTTATCTCTGGAGGTGGAGGGCAAAGGAAGGCTACTATTTTATGTTTAAATGCCTCAGTATGTTAATGAGTGTTTTTTCCACTGGGAAGAAAAACACAGAAAAGGGTAATTGTTCTATTTGTTTTGAACACCTTGTTTTTTGACACTGAACTTAGGAATGAAGAAAAGGCACAAAAGCTAACTTGGTATTAATTTCTGTCTATGTGATGAACAAATGTTTAGTGTTGAATAAGTAGGTATTAAAAAGAGGATGGAGAGGGCTTATTTTTTTTCATAAATAACAAAGCAGTGTGATTTAAGCATTTTAGATATTGAAAAGAAATAATGTTTATTCAGTAACAAAATATGTCCTCGCTTGGATTAAAATAGGTGTTTTGATAACCCAACAGCTTTCTAGCCTAACAGGGTGGTTAACTGGGGCATACCAAGTCAGTTCAATTCAGGCATTGGGAACATTATCTCAATAAGGATTTTACATCATGAGGTTGAGATCTCTTGGCAAGGTATTGGAAAAGGAATTAAATCTCAGTTTCAATGGTACGGTAACAGGACTTGAACTCATGTAATTTTCCTCCTTTAGTTTTGCTCTGAAAGTGAATTCCAATTGATTTGTCTGTCCGCTGAGAAATTGTATGTAACAAGGAATTCCTACTGTCATTTTTGTACTTAGGAGAGATGGACACATCAGATCTCATCTGGCAGTGGCCTGTGAACTACGCTGCTTTAAAGACAGACATTTTCTATATTAAAAGTCATTATAACCTATAAATAATAGGTGAAAAGATCTACAGACCATCTCTCATTCACACACCAACAGAGAGCATTCAGATACTAGGAAGTCAAAAAGGAACCAAATAATTTTATGTAGATATATAAAATAAACCAGCTTCACAAAAATCTAAATTGAATGTTAGCATCTGACTTTTTACTGCAAATAGAAGCCCCGAGAACTTTTGTTATGCCAGTATCTGCTTGAGCATGCTTTTTACTTTGCAGACTTTTCAAGCACAGCAGCACAGAGCTAGACTTATTGGCACTTTATCTTCCAAAGACCCTATACTCCAAGAGTATTCTCAAATTAGGAAATTGCTGTCTTTATAGCCTCTTTTAAAGGGAACTTGGTGCACTGCAGAAATGGCCTCATATAAAACCAGATCTTCTTTGACCTTTTAACATAGGAATGCTTGCAGTATTTTAGCTCTATGCCAAAGTCAGTGCCCCGTCACAAAACAGAGGTTGCATTGCCACTGATCCCCTGCTCGCTGGGTCTTGAGGGAGGTGGTTAGATGCCAAAACACGTTGACCTGTTTGTTCCTCGCTTGCCAGTAAAAAGATATGTGACTGTGTAACTGATTTTTGGTACATAAACTTTTCCATTTTTGCTGAGAGTGCAAGTGTCTGTTTCTTCCTAGCTGCTATTTCACCCCTGGGATCAGTTGTACCAGTAAGCAACCACAAGTGTGAGATTTTTTCCATATGTATTTATTCATGAAGTGGATAATGTGTTTTAATAACTTTGGCTTGTAATTATAGGAGTGGGTTTTGTCCCTGCCATTTAAGCTTGGATGAATTTATAGATTATATTTACTTAGCGACAGACACCAGGAAAATGTTCTTTGAAGATTTAGCTTTTTATGGGGCTTTGTATTTACTAGTTAATAAATCTACCTATTCTGTGTCACATAAAGCAGTCGTATGTTCAGACAGTCTCTTTCCGTGGCAAACATCAATGGAAAAAATGCATTTTTTTTTTTCTTTTACTAAACATGGTCTTTTCTGATCTTTGTTTGGCAACTTTATTATATCTACTGTCCTCAAAGGGCATTTTTAATGACTGAAGCAAAACTAAAATTTATAGAAGAGCCTACATTTATATAACAATGAAGTGGAAACAAGTGCAGTAAAGAAGAACTTCATTTTCTATAGCTATCGTGTAAGCAGACATTTGTAAGGCTTTTGCAACAGACTGGAAACACGCTTTGCATCCCTGTATAACAAAAATAATAAAAATATGCTCCCTGAAACTGGAGCTCATGTCAAAGTGAGTGATGATTGCTGGTATTCTAATGTCATGTTCAGTTTCTAGTTGCCCTGATTGGTTAATGGTGCATAGTCCTCTAAATGCCTGCATTTGGTTTAGCTGAAATGTATAGCTTGAAGTTTGGATATTTCTCCAAATATTTTAGCTTGTGCAGAAAGACTGTTAATTGTTGGAAGACATTTCATCTCAGTAGAAGGACAAACTGTTTGTGCTTCTGTTGGTTATTTTTCTTTACCCATTCTGTGGTTAGCTTCCATCAATATAGATTAGAGAAAAATTAAAGATGAAAAAGTGTTTGAATTTTTAGGAAATTCCTATGTATCTCCTGAAGGAACTACTAAAATCTTCTTGAATGTTTAGTTATCCGGCTTACTTCCAAAACTGTGACAAATTAATTGCTTTTGTTTAGATCCATTTCAGTCTAAGTATATAGAGGCTGTAAAAGAAATTATGGTATTGATGGCTGTGCAAGAAACTGAAATCTAGACAGTAGTTCTAGATGTAGTCCTTTGGTCATCTTTGTTCTGTACAAGAGTAAATGATACAGTTTTATGGTAATGCTTTTTAAGAAGCAAACATCATTTTGTCTCACCTTGTTTAAGGATGTAGTTAAGACTGAGAGTTAATACCCAAGGAGAACAATTGTTTCCTCCAAAGCGCTAAGGTAGGGATTGTTTTTTCCCTGTGTCAGAGAGATTTATACCTGTCAGGTTAAGGACCACATATCTACTGTGAATAGTCTCTGTTTTACTAAAGTAATTTTCTGACAGAGCTGTGGGATGGATAAAAGAGCAAACTTGGGTCTTTTAGGCTGCTGCAGATGCAACCTAGGAAAAGGAGTTGCATCTCTAAGGTGCTGAGTCTAGGAGATGTATAGGACCAAGAAAAGTAGATTAGGAAAGAGAGTGAAGGGGATAGTACAGAGCATCTGGAGGGCTTTAGGAGGGGAGGAAAGTTGTCCCACATAGCAAAAAGTCTCATGCTGCTGGTAGGAATGTCTTGCTTCTCACCAACAATTTAAAACATAAATTTGCTGACAAGCAGCAATTTAGAGAAATGCAGGTATCAAAGCTATAATGAAATTAGAGGCCTTTGATATGAAGATTTGGGCCAGTTCTTCTCTTTGCTAAACTTTTCTGTAAAGACACAGTTTACTGTGCTTTGGAACAGTTCATCAAAATATTATCAGAAACAACATACTATTTGTGATAGTCTCCATGTTTGTGTGGCAGATCTGAAGCAGGATTTAGATTCCGAAGTGCGGCCTGTTTCAGTAGACCAGAAATAAATATTTTCTTGAATATAGGGGCATAAGCCATGATCTGTGCCATTGGACGTTGACAACATGCAGAATCTCAAAGTCAGTTTGTTTGCTGTGGGTATATATACTTGCCTTCCTTCAGGCTGAAGTTTGGTGATCTTGTAGAATGATCAAGCACGTTGAATTGAATCTAAAAATACATAATGGAAAGTTAACTGTTTTAGTTATATCTGCCATGAGATCACAATAGTTTTCATATAATCATTAGAATTTCTTCCTGCATTACTAAAATAGTTCCACTATTGTTTATTTCTCACTTTTTACCTCTGATGTTCTAATATTAAATTAATAGCTATTATATTTCTGAGATTTAATTTACACTAATTTAATATTAGTGCATCTTGGCAGATAATAATTGCAACATTGGTTCTAGCAATCAATATTTCCTGGAAAATACACCAAATCGCTTTAATTTGTAACAATGTAGGAAGTGTTTTTGCAATTTTTAAACTGCTCTGTTTGATGGCAGAATTCTACTTAGCACACTCATGAGTTCACGTAGTAGGCATTATTCAAATGTGATTCTTCTTCCCATACCAGTGATAATTATTAAGCATGGACGAATCATGTTTTCAGTTACTACAATATAGTTGTAACTCAGTGCACTCTGTTTGAATTGAATTTATGATACAATTAAATTTGAACTTAAGTGATAAATATTTACATTTTCAGCACCTATTTGTGGGCGAACTGACTGAATTTACCTCTTTTATACACAGAATTACACAGAATTATCACAGAGGCTGGAATAGACCTTTGAGATCATCAAGTCCAGCCTAAGACCTGACA
>JAAGNO010011042.1:44609-56604 GCA_033439905.1 Ceryle rudis | reverse complement strand
ATAAATATTCTTAAAATGCCTTGCTGGTTTACTCAGAGCTGGGGTAGCCCTGCAAAACAATCACACGAGGGGAGTGAATGCTTATCAAGAGAAAGTTTACTTTCAGTGTTAAGAATTAATTTAGCAGAATTGGTGCAGTGAAAGTGGTAAACACAATCCCCCTCACTGTTGTTTGTCAGGGTGTATTATATCACCCTGGATTGCTTTGTCAATAATCTGCCTGGCCTGCAAGCCAGAAATCTAAGATTGCCAGGTTGAGTGACAGGCTGGAGATAGCTGATAATTCTAAGGAATTGGAGGTGTAAAATCTTTAAGGACCATGTCTACAGTATAAATGCCAGGGTATCTCCACATCACTCTGTACTTACAAAGGCAACAGCATTGTTAATGGCAGCCTGTCTGTCCATCAAGTTTGCTACAGGAGGATTTATCCCTCTTTTACTCCTTATCTTCCGTTGCTGTGTTTATTTCTAAACCAGCTGCAGAATAAATTGCCTCTTGTCTTCACCTCCTACACTGATATGTTCTGTAAAGCCTTAAACCATGGTGTTTTTCAAGCATTTCTTTCTCAGAACAGCAACTTCTAATTTTGTTTGTATATGAGTACACTCAGGACTTTCCATTTTAGGCACTGTAAACACGGGTTGTTTGGTTTTTTAAACTGCTTTTTCACTCACTACTTTCCAGGTTCATAAATCTGTTCTGTATTGCTAAGGTGTTTGAAATACAGAAGGGAAGACACAATAGCACTGGTTCAGCTGATTAATATGATGTGGATGTAATATGGCAAAAACAATTGTTTCGTATGACACAAAATATATTCAGAAAAGTGACTGTAAAGATATCCTGACATCTCATGTTTGTTGTGTCTCAGTGACTTCTTTCTCAACTAGGTGCTTTGTAAATAAAACAAATGTTTTTCTAGCTGTCAGCCTTGTGAATAGAATCTGAAAGTCAAGTTACATAGCTGGTGGCCATGTAGTCATATTAAAGGCTCCAAATTTGGTCAATTAGTCCACTGATTATGACACGAGACACTGTTAACATGGTCTCTCTTCTTTCTGTAATAAAAAGTGCTGAAAAGTATTTTATAATCATAAGGCTACTGAGGCTTTTTAACATCATTTGCAAAATCCATTTTTATAACAGCAGATAGTGTGCACACTGACCTCAAGAGAGCTCAGATTGCCTTAACATCTGCCTCAAATAATTAGAAAATATAAATATTTTTTTTTTTAAAGGCAACTAATTGGAAATCCTTGGTTATATTATCTTGCCTACCTTTTATATATTTCCAGATATCTAAGTTCTTCTGTTTATGCTGCTAGTCCAGATAAAAATTAGAAATCAAAACACCAGAACATGAAAAGGAGGATATTGTAAAAAAAAGTTGGTCTGATCAGAAGCAAAGATTGTGTCATGATTTTTATTAGCAGATATCATTGATATTCAGTAAATTACAGTGGTTTGTTTAGTCACTTAAAACCTTTAAAATAGTAAATAATAGGCTCTCAGAAAAAAAATAGAACTTAGCATTCCAGAGCGTTGTAATGGCAATATTAAATTATATTTGTTTGCTAAATCTATTTGGCTAAGCTATGCTAAGTAATCATGAATGATATCTCTGTTTCATCTTAGGACTCATGCTTGCATGAACACCTGCATATATTCTTCTGCTGTGTTTTCTCATCAAGTGAAAAATGGGATCTGTCAATAAATCCCTTATTTACAGTTCCCAGAATGAGAACAAAATAGTTACTGGATAATTACTGAATGTTGAGATCAAAATCCTGTTAGCCAGACATAGACATAGAGGTGGGTCTTTTATTTCTTCTGAAATTCATTACTGAATTCTGCAGTCAGAATTTAATTCTGAGAAAACAACCATGCATTTATGGGATGCAGAGTGAGGCAGCAGTTAGATGAACCTTTTGAGTCAGTATAAGTTGTCACAGCAGCCAAAAAAAAGCAATCCTTCGCCCTCATTTCCACCTCCATGCTATGTGAGTCCTTTCACGGGTATTTTGTGGTCCTATAGTGAACTGCGTTAAGGAATTATATGAATTAACCTGGTAGTGGTTGTTGTTATTGTTGATTTTTATTATTACTACATAATAATAGCAACAATAATAATAAAAAATATAGCTGGCAGCAGTGTTACTCATTTTCTGTTTTGTTTTCACATAAAATAAATCACTGACCTAGTGACTGCTGACTTTGTGACCATTTCAGAAAGTGGTCACAATATCCCATGTACCAGCCAAAGGGAATGGATTATGAAAGTGTGATAGATTAGCCAGAAACGAGGTCAAAGGGAAAGCTGTAAGATGCCGAATTTGTGAGTTGTACCCAAAGTGCAATACATACTGACTCATAAAAAGGTTTATTTACCTCATTCCAGCTATTTATACATAATATTATCTTAGCTGTTGTTTTATAGGAATAGATCTCTTTCAGAAGTCAGGCTGGAATAAAACATAGTAGTCATCTCATTAGAAGGAGAAGTATTTATATCTACGACATATTTGTACCTATTGTCTTAAAGTTGTATGTTTACAAGAAGTTAAGAGTCACATATAAAATTAACCTAACGTCCCAAGAATTTAGCATTCAAGGTCATAGGCATAGTTATCAAGGAAAAGATATTTTTTTTTCCTAGAGATCTGATTTTATTTTAATTGAGCGTTGAAAAGCCAACAGCTCATTTGTTGACACCCTTTCTATTTATAGAGAATAATTTCCAATTTTTTCTTTGCAACCAGCATTTATACTTCTTGAATGGGGTTTTCTGTACCAATGTGACTATTGAGCTAAGCCTGGTCTCAGCAAACCACTCAGCAGTCTTAGTTGCTTGCAACTCTTTATTATAACTTTTTCTTGTTATTTCCTGTACTTGGCTATTGCATTTACCCTCCATCTGTCTCTCTGCAGAGGTTCGTGCATTGTGCAGCATCTGATACTCTTTTTCTTCAGAGGATGTATTTGTTACCTCTGCTGTGTGCCAGGACCTCCTCTTGATGTTGTGCCAATGACTGTAAGTCACATTCTCAAATGCAAAAATGTCTTGTCTTCAGATCACATCTCCTGCCTCTTCTCACCGCTCATGATGCACCATGTAAGACAGGAGGTGAACTGTTCAAAAGAATCACTGAAGTTAAACATAAGAGCTTCCCAAAACTTGGTAAATCCTTGACTTGAGATGTAGGATTCATAACCAGATCATCACTTACAAATAATATAATGTAAAGTTTTTGTTGAAATTATCTCCTGACCCATAACATGGAAAGAAGACGCGTGTCTTTTGTTATTAGGTCAAAATACAACTTGTATCTTATCTAACTTCTGATAAATATCATGGTTACCCATCGTATCTTCCTAAGAGATAACCTACAAAAAGAAGTAATGAAAGAGGTCTTGGCAAAGACTCCTTGGGCCAGCACTGGGTTGTAAGGGTGAAGCGTGTCTTATTTTTCCCCTTTATGTCTGGGAATACAAAGAGATTAGTGTTCACCCAGAGCTTTCACAGACCTTAAACCATGTACACAATCCTCCCCAAGTCAGATGATGCCTCAGAGTAGATGTATTCACATCATTTTCTCTGCATATGTGGATCTGTAGGAAATGTTTTTGACCTATGTTTTCACTTCAGTCAAAATTTAATAGATTACAGTGTTCAAGGAAAACTGCAAAAATGGCAACTATAAGGTTTATAGAAAGAAAGATGATGGTCATTTAGATAAAACTTCTATATAACTGGTTTTATGTGAAATAAATTCCACCAGCTGAGTAAGTCTTTTGTGAGACATTTGACTCCAAAGCAGAACAACTGTCATCAGTCTAAAGAAGGGGAGCTGCAGATGAGGGCATTTATATGTAGCTGAGATCTAGGTACAAGATGGATTTGAAGTGACACGTCTTTGAGCAGGCAAGCTATTAACAAGATTGTTCTTCGTCGAGGACATTCAATAACCAGATCATCTATAACAAGATAATCTTACGTGGGAGATAAACTCAACATTTGTGCCATGATGAAACAGTCTAGAAAAGTAATAAAATACCGTGGAAAAACTGTGAACATATCAGTGTGGGAGTGCTGAATAAAAGCAGATTCTGGACCTCTCTGAACCTCGGTACCTGTGCTTTTGGTTTCTTCTTGTGCTTATTGCTCAGACAGCTTCAAAAGGTGATAATCTTGGAGGGGATTCTATCATTAAACAGGAAATCGAGAGATAAAATTAGATTTGTGAGATGATAATGTTTGAAGATGATACTAAAAGCTTTGTTTGGTGAAACTGTGCCTTTGTTTTAAAGTCTGTATGTACTTCCAAACAACATAATTTGTGTCTGCTCGAGCAACGTCTTTGTGGTATGACTACAACTGGAGGATTCTACCACAGCAGTAACTTTGAGAGCCAAGTATCTATTGTATTTCTTACAGCAGAGATGTCCCTGCAGTGGCAATTATCTGTTTGCAGATGCTGGGGAAACAAGAAACATGAAAACTGCCTTAGAGATTAGCATTCTGTGACTTTTGTAAAAATATGCAATTTCTGTGTCATGGTGATGGTCAGCATCTGATACTTTGGAAGGAAATAAAACCTCTAATATTGTTATAGTGGATTTTTATGGGTTTGAATTTCATTATCAAAACACTTTAAAAACATTAAGAAATTCTATCATTCAAAGACCCAAAAAGAGGTACATAATCATCGTTTCTGTGACAGAGAGAATTCAAGTGCTTTGTTGAAGACTGTATGAGGAGTCAGTGTAAGAAGCAGAGTTAGAAAAATCATAATTTCCATTTTCCCAAGCTGTATTCTTTTGTCTTTCCATTAAAATCTGAAACATATCCTCGTATTCCAAACTTGCCTGGACACTGCTGGGATCTGGGTGATCCTGCTGGAGCAGGGTGGTGACATCAGATGATCTCCAGAGGTCCCCTCCAACCCCCACCCTGATGGTATTCTGAATTCTTCAGCAGGTAGTCAGCTTGTCACAAACATGAGTATAGTCATCCCTTGTCATTTTGTTCTACTGATGCTCTTCAGAGAAATAGTCCTGTGAGAATCAGTATTTTCCACAATAATATCCTGCAGCAGGGAATGCTACAGAAGAATGACACCCTTATGTAAGTCAATATGAGAGTAATGGGGAGCTATCACTTCTTTCTATAAATGCTCTTTTTTCTTTCAAGAAATGTATTACTTTACGCTACTACAATTGCAACTACCATGCAAAAATCTTTCTCTCATCCCAGAAAATCCCATATTCATATTTTTTGCAGCTTTCTTTCTTTTATTTATTTTTATTCTGCATCTTTTGCTAAAAATGAGCTTGGTTAGCATGGCTGTGGTCAACCCTATGGCAGAGAACACCGTTGCTAAAAGCTGTAACGTCTCTGTCAGCAAAATTAATTGCAGAAATGATTCAGGAATGGCTGGACACCTTAACTCACTTTTTTACTCTGATGTGCAGAATCAAACTCTAGAATCTGAGATAGGTTATAATATAAGCATGGTTATTACTGCACCGGGCGCAATGGGGATCACTCCTCCAAACTTGCACCGTTCTTCAAAGACAGCGATTATTGATCGTGAGAAACGTACATATTCATTGGCAAAGGAGGGGTTATTACAATTAATTCCAGAATAGGTGTGGCTATTATAATTATCTCTGGGAACTCATCATCATCAATCTCCTCCCACTGACACCTATGCACTGTTGTCTGGTGGTCACGGGTAGGGGTCTTCTGGAGGAAGGCCCCCAGTCTTCCTCGCAGTGTATCTTTATCTTTGGCTCAGAATGCAAGGCTCTGCTGAGCTGGCAACCGCAGAACTGGCATGATCTGGCTTATCTCTGGAGACCCCTCTCTGTTCCCACTTAGCTCATAGTTAGTCCCTTTTATCTATACAAACCAAGGTTACTCAGAGCAGTCCATCACAGTTTCTTCTATTCAAAATTAAAAGACTACAACTCGACATTTATGTCTTAATTCTATTGCTGTTTTTCAGGATGCTGATACACACGTGATAATTTAAGGTTTAAATATGGCACTGGAGAAGGGTGACTTGCAAGGTGAGGAGGAGGAGGCTGTGTCCTTTCTTTGGCATGCCACACAGGAGTGGGTGATTCCTTCCTTTCCTCTGTGTCTCAAACCAGTGAGAGGCTGGAGAGAGCTAATAAAAGACATGGGTGGTCAGCAACAGCAGGAAAAAGATCCTGAAAGACCAAGCATAATGACATTAACAAATGGAGAGACAGAAATTCCATGGTGGAAAAATTATTGTGCTGGGAAATGCTGTTTTGACGAAATTTAAATATTCTTTGGAAACATGCAGATCTTCTCGTATTTTCTGACAGAAACCCGGCAGGACTGCTGCCAGCTCACCCACCTCCCCAACAGCTTGCCTGGCAGCCCTGGGAGACCCAGATCGCATCAGGGCTCCCAACGCTTCCAGGCTTCCCGCTGCAGATGCGAGAGGCTTCAGCAGCCCTGGCGGTTGGCACTGCCAAGCACCCAGTTGTATGGCAGAAAGCCTGGGAGCAGGTTATCCAGTCTCTGGGCAACCTGGGATGCCTCACTGGTTTATGCTAAAATTCCACATTACAGCATCCCAGCATGGTGGGGGCTGGAAGGGACCTCTAGAGATCATCCGGTGCCAGCCCCCTGCTCCATCCAGCAGGGTCACCCAGAGCAGGGGGCCCAGCAAAGGAGTGTCCAGGAGCCTTTGGATTCTCTCCAGACAAGGAGACTCCACAACATATCTGGGCAGCCTGGCACAGGCTCCCACACCCTCACACCAAGGAACTTGCTCCTCCTGCTCAGATGGAACCTCCTGGCTTCCAGCTGGTGCCCCTTGGTGCCCCTTGTCCTGTGGCTGGGCACCAACTGACCAGAGTCTGGCCCCAGCCTCTTGCTCCCCTCAAGGGGCCCTTGAGCTCTTGCTCAGCATTGCTCAGCTCCCTTCTCAGGCTGCTCTTCTCCAGCTGCACAGCCCCAGGGCTCTCAGCCTTTCCAGGCACAGAGATACTCCGGGACCCCCAGCATCTTTGCAGCTTCCACTGGACTCTCCAGTAGTTCCTTGTCTCTCTTGAACTGGGGAGCCTAGAACTGGACAGCTGTGGCCTCACCAGGGCAATCCCTCCTTGTGGAATGGCACAGCTTTGGGGAGCAGGTGTTCTACAGCCATCCTTGCCCCCTTGAACACCAAACCCTGTAGCAGACAGGCTGAAAACAGACCTCGATACAGGGGGCTTTACCATCATCATCCCACCAATTTCAATGAGATTTCAAGGGTGGTCCTGTAGCCTCCTCGATTGTGCACCCCTTGCAACAAAAGAAGCGTGGCCAGCAGATTGAGAGAGTTGATTCTGCCACTCTACTCTGCTCTGGTGAGACCTCACCTGGAATACTGCGTCCAGCTCTGGAGCTCTCAGCACAGGAAGGACATGGACCTGATGGATCGGGTCCAGAGGAGGGCCACGAAGATGATCAGGGGGCTGGAGCACCTCTCCAATGGGGACAGTCTGGGAGAGTTGGGGTTATTCAGCCTGGAGAAGAGAAGGCTTCAGGAAGACTTTATTGTGTTCTTCCAGTACCTGAAGGGGGCCTACAGGAAAGCTGGGAAGGGGCTGTTTACAAGGGCATGTGATAGGGTGAGGGGCAATGGTTTTAAACTAGAGAAGGGTAGGTTTAGATTGAACATTAGGAAGAAGTTCTTTACCACAAGGGTGGTGGAACGGTGAAACACATTGCCCAGGGAGGTGGTGGAGGCCCCATCCCTGGAGACATTCAAGGTGGGGCCTGATGAGGCTCTGAGAAACCTGCTCTAGTTGCAGATGCTCCCTGTAGGGGACGTGGACTAGACGACCTTTAGCAGTCCCTTCCAACCCAAGGCATTCTGTCATTTTATGATTCCATGATTCACAAAAAAATGGTCCCCTCTCTTTCCCCGCTAAATGTGAACTCAAGCTGCCAAAACCGAGCTCTGCCTGCGGGCTGGGCATGACGGATGGCAGAGCTCAGCTGAGAGCTGTTTAATTTGGGTGAAAGACACTGTGTGGGAAGCAACCCTGCCTGAGCTCCCAAGGTGTGTAGGAGCCAGCTCAGTTTCATCTCAGCTGATTCTAGCAGCGGCATCTTGCTTTGGAGAAAACGAAATGCCGGGAGCTGCGGAGGGCGGGGGGGGGAGGTTGGGACAAATCGCTCCATTCACTCCTGCAGGGATGAGAGCAGCAGCGAAGCTTTCAATGGGAGCCTGGCAAATCTTGCATGGCACTCGAAGAGGAGATAATCTGAATCATGCCTGCCTTGGCCGGCTCTCTGGCCTTGCACCCTTGGATTCTCACTTGGAGAAAGCCCTGGGACCTTTTCCTAGCAAAACCAGCATGGCCCCACTCAATGGCCCTTCAGCATCACTGGTCAAGTTCCCTTGGACCTGGGGAGGGAAGATTTGATATAGAACCCCATACTTCGTATGATACTCCAAAGACCTCCATTTCTGCTCCTCCTCAAAATCCAACCAAAAGCTGAAACCATCAAGAGTTTCTCACAGTCTCTATCCTTGGAGAGACCTCTTTGGTCTTGAGCATGTTCACCATGCCACAAAGCTCTATCTGGGGATGAGGCAGCCCTTGGCATTGGTGTTTCTGAGCACCCCCAAACCATCTGCTTTAGTTCCATCCCTCTTCTGGGTCCTTGTGAGGAGGAGGAGACTCCAGCTGAGAGAAAGGGACAGGCCGCCCACTTGTGCTGAGTAACCATTGCCAAATTGGATGCCAGCACACACACACGCGCGCGCGCAAAAATATTTCCACTGAGGTTGCTATGAACAATGGTTTCTTGATTATTTGCTGTCTTAAACACATATGCCTTTGGCAGTCCTCCATGGAGGACAGGCAGTTCAAGCGCTGACCTTCCTGCTCTTGGAGAGACTCGTCAACATTTCCACATCCAACGCTACCACCTGATGAGGTGTCTCATCAGTGGAGAACAGCACGTGATCCCTGCCCTGGGAGTCTGCAAGCTGAAGGCAGACATGTGGGCAAGGGCAGAGCTGCATCCTAATAGATGGTGGTAAGAAAACCCTCTTGCCCATCTCCTTAGACACAACCCCAACCCCACCTTGTTATCATCTTCCAATCCTTCCTTAAAATGTTGTCATTATCTGCAAATCCATGGGAAGAAGTTAGGGAGAGTCCAGCCACCAGCCAAGGTTTGTCAGTCCTGTTTCCACGGACATGCTGGAGAAGCAGAGACACTCAGCTGGCTCTGTGCCGAGCAGCACTGTGCCGAGTCCAGGTGCACTAGAGCCATGTCCTCATGATGTCCTACCTGAATGATGAGCTCCACCGATGGAGGAAGAACTGGAGGATGTTTGAACGCAGGAGATGCGAGGAGTTGAGCAAAGTCCTGCTTACCCAAAGTGAGAACATGTCCATGGTTTGTGTGGTAGAGAAACCAGAGTGACTGCCCAGCGCTGGCTGCTTCCTAAAGCAAAGGGGAAAAGGACTGAGGAAAAAGGACTTTTCCTGGAGGAAAAGTGTTCGATATGAAGACTTTTTGTGAGACCTCCTCCATGAGGAGGTCTTGACTCGGCCCTAGGCTGTCTTCCCTGCTAGTTCCTCCATGCCTGGAGAGGCATTTCCAGAGACCCCATCAATCCCTGACTAGCCAAGATTCTGCACCGTCTACAAATAGTTGATACTTGCTGAAAAGAGCAGATCTGAAACCACAGTTGGCAAATTGCATCAACAAGCATATTCTCAGCGAGGCATTGTTCCAGTTTGTATATGTCTGAAAAGAACTGTTCAGGCATATGTTAAAGTTGGCACCTTCTCCCTGGGACTCGCTGCAAGCTGACGGCTGGAGCATGATAACTGCATCAAGACGCCCGAAAAACACTCAGCAAAGAAGGGAAAACAAAGTCCACTCGAGATGTGAGCGGGGCCGTGATGAGGACGAGGAAGAGAGGCAGAGCAACATCCTCTGGAGAGAGCACTTATCCTGGCTTGGCGTAGGAAAACGCAACGTCTGCAAAGCACTTTCTGGAAAGGGCTCAACAGCGGCGTAGAAGAAAAGAGCTGAAAATCGCTGCCCTGGTGTTAGTCCCAGGATAATCCTTAGAAAAAGGCTCAGCAATTGAAATGGGAGAAGAGAATAGCGCTGAGTGAACCCAAGAGGTGTCCTACAGGTTCTGGGCTTCAACCCGCGCTGAAGAAAAGTGAGGATGGACTCAGTGGGGACACACACAGCATGTGAAGGGCTCTCAGCCCTCACGGAGGTCTGGACCCTGCAAAAACCTCTTCTTAGCATCAGTGGAGAAGAGGAGCTGGGAAATGCTGCTGCTCGAGCCATCAAGGGTACATCCATTGGGCCCTTGGTCTTCTTGGGTGTCTTGGTAGAGACCTCTCCATCAGGAAACCCTCTGAACTGAAGTGGTTGGAGAGTTAAGGGTGTTAGGGTGGAGAGTGTTCCTTGGGTGTCCACGTGCAGTTGCTGCTGGGGATAGGATGCTGGGCTGAGCTGGTGGAGCTGTAGCATCAGCAGAGCATCTTCTGAGTTACACAACTGGCCCTGCCCCAGTCTGAGCATCACTGGAATGGGAGTACACATGTGGGTTCTTCTTTCATCCTCTCCTATCAGAGTGTCCATGAGCACTCCAGTGCCCCTTGGAGGAACAGGGAGGGGAGCTGGAGCCCACGTCCCCTCAAGAACAGCTGTCTTAGCATTGGTGCTCAATTCTGAAGGTATGTGGCCAGATGATGATTAGAGAGGGGTCCGTCTGAGGCTGGCAGCAGCGTGGGAAGTTCAAAGAGGCTGCACCACCCTGCCCAGAGGAGACCAGGCTGCCTGTGAGCAAGGGGCTGTGTTGCACAGGCTGGAGTAATCCTGCTGGGTCCTGGGCACATGTTCATTTCTGGTGGGACAGTCCCAGCAGACATGTCTGACTTGACCTTCTCCATCCTCCATTAGTAGCCCTGCTCCCTCCCTTTTCCCTGCCTGATTTAACAGCCAGAAGGACCACCCATGTCCATGCAGGAAATGAACTGCTCCATTGCTTGACAGTGGTGGTGGGAAGCAGCAGAGTCCCATCCGCAGGAGAGATGGCTTTGTCCTAGTCTTTAATCCTGGTCCCCTAAGATGACTACAAGTAAGTTAAAGGGTCTCAGTTGTCTCTTCCATCCAAGGAGGATCACGCACAGTCCCTGGAGCTCTGCCAGCAGCAACCTATGTGGAGAGCTACTCACAGCCTGCAATTCTGTGGGAGCAGCTGAGTGCCTGTCCGGCCTTATTAGCAGGAATAATTAATTACTAGACCTGCCATTTCACTAGAAAGCAGCAGAAATAAGTGGCAGCAACTCCTGCCTCTTCTCCCATCTTGACAGGTCAGCAGGGGTGGTGTAATCACCGCACATCCATGGAAGGGGCCAAGGGAAGAAACTGGAGCCCGATGGTGTGTGTTGCAGGACCTAACCCTGCTGCAGCAACCCCAGTGCTGGGGTGAAGCTGGGAGCAGGGGCACGTGCCACTGACCCACCTCTCCATGCATTAGAGCTCCTCTCCATTGATAACATCATGAGTCTTTTGTTCTCCTTTTCCCTCTGGCACCTCTCATTTTCCTTGGAGAAGGCAGCTCCATGCTATGTCAGCACCAGGAGCTGCCCTGCCTTTGGTTTGAGTACTTGGCCCAATCTGCATGCCATTTGCATGTCCCTTTTCTGGCTAATCTGTGTAACAGGGAGTTTGAGGAGTTTGCCCCTTCTCCTGCCTCAGAAGCTCTCCTGGCTTGCTGTCTTCATGGGATGGGAAGAGAAGCTTTCGTGCTCCACATTGTCTTTATTTCATAGAATCCTAGAATGTTTGAGTGGGAAGGGACCATTAAAGCTCATCTCGTCCAACCCCCCTGCAGGAACCCGGGACAACTGCAGCTAGAGCAGGTTGCTCAGAGCCCCGGCCAACCTCCCCTGGGATGGGGCCAGGGATGGGGCAGCC